>JADPWL010001357.1:0-10572 GCA_019059595.1 Marasmia exigua | reverse complement strand
CTGCGGAGCAGGGATGATTCAATCATGATATACCAGGTGAGGATGGGTCACACGCCATACTCACATTAACAGCACGATACATTCAGTGCCATGGACAAGATGAAGCAACTGCTGGTTACATCAATCGAAGGATCCGGGCAAACCTTCGAGTGATGACACAGTTTTAAGAAAATAATTGGCTGTGTATTGTTTTAAACTTTCATGGTCAGTAACATTAGTAATATTTATTTACGAGATGTCTACCATGTACCTTATTTTTGATTTTGAGGTGTCACAGTAAAAAAAAATATTACGATATAAAAAGATAAACGAGTCGAATTGAGAACCTCCTTTTTTGAAGTCGGTTAAAAAGGAACAGCGAAAAGAGGGTAGAACTACCGGTCTACCCTACGCTCCCCCCCCAGTTGCCACAAACAGAGAAAGATGGAGAAGCCTCTAAAGCCGATACCCAACATACATAAAATCCATAATCACGACCACTCCGTCAGGAGTGTACGACCCTGTGAGAAAAACAGAAAAACAATATATGGCCAAACGATATTAAGCGCTGTGATTTCGAAGAAAAAAAAATCTGGCCTCGGGATGCAATACCTGGATCGGTACATAATTCTTTCGAATCCAATAATTCGATTAAAATTTCTCCAAATAAAGTACTAATATCATTAACATTTTCAGTTAGATTTCATGTTTGTTTGAAGTACATACGAATTATTCAATTCTAACGGTCGAAGTTTTTAGTAGGCTCACCTGCTCCTATGAGAGAAAACGTTCAAATGTCATGAGAATAGTTATTTACGAGCTTCTACCATGTACCGCTATTGTTGAAGGTTTCCGATATTTGGCAACTGTCGCAAGCACATTTTCCACGGAGTAACTGAAGTTTTTGCGGGTAAGATGTAACTGGCAGACAAAAACGGTTATACCCTCCATCGCAGTGTTTTACCACGCGCACCTATAACTACATATTCTAATGTTAGTGACAATGAAAGTTTAAAACAATATAACGTCAAATGTGGCTTATTATTTTGGCTGAACTGTATACAGCGTGTGTATTTTATACGGGCGAATAATTAATCCAGCTATAATATCTGATCCTACGAATCGTATAAGATAATCATTTCATTAAATTTTGTGGTTAATTAGGTGTAATGATTTTTCTAAAGTGCAACCCAGCAGCAATGTATGCCGTCCAACTTTGTTTGACATGTCAAGTGACATGAGTGTCATGACACTCGTATGACGTTTAGATACTTATGTCTACGTTAATTGATGTTATTAACGTTAACTACCAGTGGATGCAATACATTGCGTGCTCAATTATTTTGTATGAAAAAAAAAAAGTACCTTAATTTCCTAAAGAAATGTATGTAAACAGGTTCCCTAGGTCCGATAGTAATCGCCATTAAAATATTCGCCCGTATCAAATAAACACGCTGTATTTTTTTATTTCGTTCATTATTTATTTATTTATTATTTTTTCACAATTACATTAGTACTTTAAAACACATATATATACACACTAGGTACACAAGGCTGACGTCCGTGGCACTCACTCAGCTGGCCCTACTGAAAATCAGCGTCATGACCTTTTTCAGGGTCATGACATAGGCTGAGTGGGGGCCATTTATGTTGGAGGTCACAACACACAATATATTATTTGCACTGCCTGGTTATTAGTACTCATTATTTTGTTTTTCCTTTGTTTTGTTTTGTTTTTATTTTCTGTATCTATTTTGTTTTTCTTTTTGTTTGTTTGTTCTTTTGTAACTAATGTTGTACTCGTATGTAGTGTTGTGATGTCCAAAATAATAAATTTTTCTTTCTTTCTTTCTATTGTATCTCCAGGCGTACAAATACCCCCGCGGCAACCTGAAGATGCGTTTCTCGCGCGTGAACGTGGCCTTCCCGTTCGGCTACGCCGGCGGCGCCGTGGGCGGCGGCGCCGACAGCTACGAGGCCGGCATCCTGCGCGAGAACGTGCGCCAGATGCGGTACTTCGGTAAGTTTAAACCTGGATTCGGCGGGTAGGGCTGAAACAAGCCGCGTGGGCTGATGCAATAGGGTATTTGACTAAGCTCTCGAGGTTACAAAATATACAATGAATCATCATCATCATCAGCCCATTTAAGTCCCCACTGCTGGGGCACGGGCCTCCCTCAATCACATGAGGGGTAATTGCCATACTCACCACGCTTGGCAGACGGGTTGGCGAGGGTTTTGATATAAATGCAGAGTTTTCCTTCTCTGGGCGCTGATGATCGTGCCAGCAGCTTTACCTTAGTCGCCTTTTACGACACCTCGGTAAGAGTGAGGGTGGCCTATTCTACTCTGCCGGGGACCACACGGCACCCGAACATTAATGAACAATCAGGGAAAACAAGTTCAAAGGTTGACAGAGCACTTCTGACTCAGACTGTCAGAAGTGCTCAGCGGAAAACTTATGTTCATTTATATGTATATTATGATTGACTGTAGTAACTAACACACTTAAAAATTCATCTCGTGTTCAGGAGGGACTCAAACCCACACCTTCCACAATCCGGGTGAATGTACTACCAATTATACCACCTTGAACAACGCGTTACTAGCGACGAAATTTGTAATGTGCTTGATTCGCCATGAGCTGGCGATAGTCTCATCAATATTGTAAGGTATATTTACAATATCCAGTGGAAATATAATTGACAAATATTGACCACCAGTTAAGATGAGGACGGCTAAATCAATAGTTGATATTTTATAGCAATCTTTGCGATTATTCTTAATAAAATAACCAACTTAATTTACTTAAGGAATAAATCGCAAAGATGCTATACAATATCAATATTGATTTTAGCCAGTCTCATCTTAACTGGTGGTCAAATATTGTAATTATATTTCCACTGGATATTGTAAATATACCTACAATATTGATGGACTATCGACAAGCTCATGTCGAATCAGCAACTTACAAAATTTCGTCGACTTAGTAAACGCGTTCAGTGGTATAATTGGTAGGACATTCACCCGGAGTTGGACGGTGTGGAGTTTGAGTCCCGCCTGAAACACGAGATGAAATTTTTAAGTGTGTTATTTACGTAAGTCACATTAAATATTACATAGAAATAGAACAAAGTTTCGCTGAGCACCTTCTCGACAGTCTGAGTCAGGAAGTGCTCTGTCAACTTTGGAACTTTGTTTTCCCGCTGATTGTGTAATAATGTTCGGGTGCCGTGTGGTCCCCGGCACGGAGTAGAATAGGCCACCCTCAACTCTTACCGAGGTGTCGTTAAAAATGCGGACTAAGGAACGGCTGGCATGACATGATAATCAGCACCCAGAGAAAAGGGAAAACTCTGCATTTATATCAAAACCCTCCCAAACCCGTACTGCAACGCGTGGTGAGTATGGCAATTACCCCTCATGTGATTGAGGGAGGCCCGTGCCCCAGCAGTGGGATTAAAATGGGCTGATGATGATGATGATGTTCGGCGGCAGGCACACGTGGGCGGCACAACGGCGTATTCATCTGCGGCGCCACGCCTACGTGCTCCTGCTGACCGCGCAGCGGCGAGGTGCGCCTGCACCGCTGGCCGCCGGCGACGCGCCCGGTGGCCGCCATAGCGCCCTTCATCAACAACAACTGCCCGCCAGGGTTTCACCATGTTACTTCACTGCTGACGTAAGTGTGTACCACTTACTGTGACACGACCACACACCACACACAAGTACTGTGGCTAGAGCCCCTTCAACACACCAACTGCCAGCAGGGGGTTCATGTACTTCACTGCGACGTAATTGCTGTCCACTACTGTGACACGACCACACACCACACACAGTACTGTGGCTATTCATCACACCCAACCCACACGCGTCCACTGCTGAGACATAGGTCTACACTAATGCACGCCACTTCTCCCGATTTTCGGCCACTCTCATCAGCCAAACCAGCCAGCCTTCGAATGTCTATCCCATCTTGTCGAGGGCGTCCTACACTGACGCTTACCGGTAGTCGCGACGTCTCCACTCAAGGACCCTTTATGGCTCCAACGGCTGTCAGTTCTGCGGGCTAATATGACAGCCCACTGCACTTGGGCTATGTCCCCCCCGGGACTCTGGTTCTCTGTTCGGATTACATCATTTCTGATGCGGTCCTTCAGAGATACTCCGAGCAATAGCACTTTCCATAGCTCTTTGAGCGATTGTGACTTGGACTGTGGCTATAGCCCCCTTCAACAACCACCAACTGCCCGCAGGGGTTCAGTACTTCACTGCTGGACGTAAGTGTGTACCACTACTGGGACACGACCACACAACACAACACACAGTACTGTGGCATTAGCCCCCTTCAACAACACCAACTGCCCGCAGGGGTCATGTACTCACTGCCGACGTAAGTGTGCACCACTACTGGGACACGACCACACCACACACACACCACCGTAATGTCGGCTATAGACCCCTCAACAACACCAACTGCCGAGGGGTTCATGTACGTCAATGCCGGACGTAAGTGTGCACACTACTGAACACGAACCACACACACACACTACAGTACTGTGGCATAGCGCCCTTCAACAACACCAACTGCCCGCAGGGCGTTATGTACTTCACTGCGACGAAGTGGCTACCACTTACTGGGACACGACCAACACACCCACCAGTACTGTGGCAATAGCCCCCTTCAACAACCACCAATCTGCCGCAGGGGTCATGTTACTCACGGCCGACGTAAGTGTGCACACTACTGGACACGACCACCAAACACAACACACAACAGACGGTGGCTAGAGCCCACTTCAACAACACCAACTGCCCGCCAGGGGTTCAGTGTACTTCCACTGCCGACGTAAGTGTGCACCACTACTGGGGACACGACCACACACACACACACAGTACTGTGGCTATAGCGCCCTCAACCACACCAACTGGCCAGAGGGGTTCATGTACTTCACTGCAACGAAGTAAAGTGTGCACACTACTGGGGACACACCACACACACACACAGTACTGTGGCTAGTAGCGCCTTCAACAACACCAATGCCCGCACAGGGGTCATGTACTTCACTGCTCGACGTCAAAGTGTGCACCACTACTGGGACACGACCACACACACACACACACACAGTACCTGTGGCCATAGCGCCCTTCAACAAATCACCAAACTGCCCGCAGGGGTTCATGCTAACTTCACTGCCGACGTAAGTGTGCACCACTACTGTGACACACACACACACACACACACACAGATACTCGTGGCATAGCCGCCTTCAACAACACACCAACTGCCGCAGGCGGCTCAGCTGTACATTCACTGCCGACGTAAGTGTGCCACACTACTGTGAACACACACACACACACACAACGTCAAGCTGTGGCCATAGCCGCCGTTCAATACAACACCAACTGCCCGGCAGGGGTTCATGTACTTCACTTGCGCCGACGATAGTGGTGCACCACTACGTGACACACACAACACACCACACAACACACACACACCCAGTTACTAGTGGCCATAGCCGCCTTCAACAACACACCAAAACTGCCCGCAGGGTTTAGTGTACTTTCACTGCCGACGTAAGTGTGTACCACCTACTGGGGACACGACACACACAACCACACACAGTTACTGTGGCTATAGCGCCCTCAACAACACCAACGCCCGCAGGGGTTCCATGTACTTCACTGCCGACTGTACAGTGTGCACCACTATGGGACACGATCACACACCACACACAACAGTACTGTGGCTATAGCGCCCTTCAACAACCAATGCCCGCAGGGTTTCATTTGCTGTACTTCACTGCACTGAGTAAGTGTGTACCACTACTGGGAACACGACCACACACACACAACAGTCCTGTGGCTATAGCGCCCTTCAAAAACAACACCAACTGACCGAGGCAGGGTTTCATGTATTCCTGCTGACGTAAGTGTGTACCACTTACTGGGACACGACCATCACCACACACAACAGTTACTGTGGCTATAGCGGCCCTTCAAAAACACCAAACTGCCCGCAGGTTTTCATGTACTTATCACTGCTGACGATAAGGTTTGTACCACTACTGGGACACGGACCACACACACACACACAGTACGTGGCTATAGCGCCTTCAACAACACCAACTGCCCGCGGGTTCATGAGACTTCACTGCTGACGTTAAGTGTGTACACTACTGGGACCACGACCACACACACACACACAGTATGTGGCTATAGCGCCCTTCAACAACACCACCTGACGCAGGGTTCATGTATTCACTGCTGACGTAAGTGTGTACCACTACTGGGACACGACCACACACACACACACACTACTGTTGTTTCTGGCTATAGCGCCCTTCAACAACACCAACTGCCCGCAGGGTTTTTCATGTACTTCAACTGCTTACGTAAAGTGTGTACCACTACTGGGACACTTGACCAACGCACACACCCAACAGTACTGTGGCTATAGCGCCCTTGAACACACCCAACTGCCCCAGGGGTTAATGTACTTCACCTGGCCGGGAAGTAAGTGTGTACCATACTGGGACACGACCACACCACACCACACACAGTACTGTGGCTATAGCGCCTCAACAACACCAACTGCCCGCAGGGGTTCATGTACTTCACTGCCGACGTAAGTGTTGCACCACTAATGGGGACACGAACCACTCACACACAACACACAGTTACTGGGCCATAGCGCCTTCAACAACACCAACTGCCCGCAGGGTTTCATGTGTTACTCACACTGGCCGACGTAAGTGTGCTACCACTACTGTGACACGACACACACACACACACACAGTACTGTGGCTATAGCCGCCTTCAACAACACAACTGCCCGCAGGGGCTCATGTACTTCACTGCCGACGTAAGTGTGCACCACTACTGGGACACGACCACACACACACACACAGTACTGTGGCCATAGCCGCCTTCAACAACACCAACTGCCCGCAGGGGTTTCATGTACTTCACTGCTGACGTAAGTGTGTACCACTACTGGGACACGACCACACACACACGCACAGTACTGTGGCTATAGCCGCCTTCAACAACACCAACTGCCCGCAGGGGTTCATGTACTTCACTGCTGACGTAAGTGTGTACCACTACTGGGACACGACCACACACACACGCACAGTACTGTGGCTATAGCCCGCCTTCAACAACACCAACTGCCCGCAGGGGTTCATGTACTTCACTGCTGACGTAAGTGTGTACCACTACTGGGACACGACCACACACACACGCACAGTACTGTGGCTATAGCCGCCTTCAACACACCCAACTGCCCGCAGGGGTTCATGTACTTCACTGCTGACGTAAGTGTGTACCACTACTGGGACACGACCACACACACACGCACAGTACTGTGGCTATAGCCGCCTTCAACAACACCAACTGCCCGCAGGGGTTTCATGTACTTCACTGCTGACGTAAGTGTGTACCACTACTGGGACACGACCACACACACACACACAGTACTGTGGCTATAGCCGCCCTTCAACAACACCAACTGCCCGCAGGGTTTCATGTACTTCACTGCTGACGTAAGTGTGTACCACTACTGGGACACGACCACACACACACACACAGTACTGTGGCTATAGCGCCCTTCAACAACACCAACTGCCCGCAGGGGTTCATGTACTTCACTGCCGACGTAAGTGTGTACCACTACTGGGACACGACCACACACACACACAGTACTGTGGCTATAGCGCCCTTCAACAACACCAACTGCCCGCAGGGGTTCATGTACTTCACTGCCGACGTAAGTGTGCACCACTACTGGGACACGACCACACACACACACACACACAGTACTGTGGCCATAGCGCCCTTCAACAACACCAACTGCCCGCAGGGGTTCATGTACTTCACTGCCGACGTAAGTGTGCACCACTACTGTGACACACACACACACACACACAGTACTGTGGCCATAGCCGCCTTCAACAACACCAACTGCCCGCAGGGGTTCATGTACTTCACTGCCGACGTAAGTGTGCACCACTACTGTGACACACCACACACACACACACAGTACTGTGGCCATAGCCGCCTTCAACAACACCAACTGCCCGCAGGGGTTCATGTACTTCACTGCCGACGTAAGTGTGTACCACTACTGTGACACACACACACACACACACACACACACACAGTACTGTGGCCATAGCCGCCTTCAACAACACCAACTGCCCGCAGGGGTTCATGTACTTCACTGCCGACGTAAGTGTGTACCACTACTGGGACACGACCACACACACACACACAGTACTGTGGCTATAGCGCCCTTCAACAACACCAACTGCCCGCAGGGGTTCATGTACTTCACTGCTGACGTAAGTGTGTACCACTACTGGGACACGACCACACACACACACACAGTACTGTGGCTATAGCCCCCTTCAACAACACCAACTGCCCGCAGGGTTTCATGTACTTCACTGCTGACGTAAGTGTGTACCACTACTGGGACACGACCACACACACACACACAGTACTGTGGCTATAGCGCCCTTCAACAACACCAACTGCCCGCAGGGTTTCATGTACTTCACTGCTGACGTAAGTGTGTACCACTACTGGGACACGACCACACACACACACACAGTACTGTGGCTATAGCGCCCTTCAACAACACCAACTGCCCGCAGGGTTTCATGTACTTCACTGCTGACGTAAGTGTGTACCACTACTGGGACACGACCACACACACACACACAGTACTGTGGCTATAGCGCCCTTCAACAACACCAACTGCCCGCAGGGTTTCATGTACTTCACTGCTGACGTAAGTGTGTACCACTACTGGGACACGACCACACACACACACACAGTACTGTGGCTATAGCGCCCTTCAACAACACCAACTGCCCGCAGGGTTTCATGTACTTCACTGCTGACGTAAGTGTGTACCACTACTGGGACACGACCACACACACACACACAGTACTGTGGCTATAGCGCCCTTCAACAACACCAACTGCCCGCAGGGTTTCATGTACTTCACTGCTGACGTAAGTGTGTACCACTACTGGGACACGACCACACACACACACACAGTACTGTGGCTATAGCGCCCTTCAACAACACCAACTGCCCGCAGGGGTTCATGTACTTCACTGCCGACGTAAGTGTGTACCACTACTGGGACACGACCACACACACACACACAGTACTGTGGCTATAGCGCCCTTCAACAACACCAACTGCCCGCAGGGGTTCATGTACTTCACTGCCGACGTAAGTGTGCACCACTACTGGGACACGACCACACACACACACACACAGTACTGTGGCCATAGCGCCCTTCAACAACACCAACTGCCCGCAGGGGTTCATGTACTTCACTGCCGACGTAAGTGTGCACCACTACTGTGACACACACACACACACACACACAGTACTGTGGCCATAGCCGCCTTCAACAACACCAACTGCCCGCAGGGGTTCATGTACTTCACTGCCGACGTAAGTGTGCACCACTACTGTGACACACACACACACACACACAGTACTGTGGCCATAGCCGCCTTCAACAACACCAACTGCCCGCAGGGGTTCATGTACTTCACTGCCGACGTAAGTGTGCACCACTACTGTGACACACACACACACACACACACACACAGTACTGTGGCCATAGCCGCCTTCAACAACACCAACTGCCCGCAGGGGTTCATGTACTTCACTGCCGACGTAAGTGTGTACCACTACTGGGACACGACCACACACACACACACACAGTACTGTGGCTATAGCCCCCTTCAACAACACCAACTGCCCGCAGGGGTTCATGTACTTCACTGCCGACGTAAGTGTGCACCACTACTGGGACACGACCACACACACACACACAGTACTGTGGCTATAGCGCCCTTCAACAACACCAACTGCCCGCAGGGTTTCATGTACTTCACTGCTGACGTAAGTGTGTACCACTACTGGGACACGACCACACACACACACACAGTACTGTGGCTATAGCGCCCTTCAACAACACCAACTGCCCGCAGGGTTTCATGTACTTCACTGCTGACGTAAGTGTGTACCACTACTGGGACACGACCACACACACACACACAGTACTGTGGCTATAGCGCCCTTCAACAACACCAACTGCCCGCAGGGTTTCATGTACTTCACTGCTGACGTAAGTGTGTACCACTACTGGGACACGACCACACACACACACCACAGTACTGTGGCTATAGCCCCCTTCAACAACACCAACTGCCCGCAGGGTTTCATGTACTTCACTGCTGACGTAAGTGTGTACCACTACTGGGACACGACCACACACACACACACAGTACTGTGGCTATAGCCCCCCTTCAACAACCACCTGCCGCAGGGGTTCATGTACTTCACTGCCGACGTAAGTGTGTACCACTACTGTGACACGACCACACCACCACACACACCACAGTACTGTGGCTATTCCAGGGTGTGGCCGCTGCATGCAAGGCAGTTGCTTGGAGCCACTGATGAGAGTTTATAGACCATCGACGGATTATCTGATTTCTATCACCCTATTGAGTCGACCGATAGAATAGACGCCAACGATCCACAACACCCCAACCAAAC
>JADPWL010001355.1:0-17145 GCA_019059595.1 Marasmia exigua | reverse complement strand
CAATAGTGGGTTGCATCTCCGCTGGATGCGGAGCCGTGGAAATTGGCAACGCCGGCCGACATTGAGCCGTCCTGGTTAGGCGACGAGTCACTATCGCTCCTTCCTGAACTTCACTAACAGTAAAAAATAGGGGTCCCCAACCGCACAGCCAATGAGGCGCATAGAGGCTGCATCGTTAGATCCCTGCTAACGCTTGGCGGTACCGTAGTTCTTACGACTAGGTGATGGGGCTTAGGCCATCTCGACCAGACTTGACTAAAACGTATTTTTTAAAAGATTGGAACATTTGCATCTGGATCAGTGCAGAGATGCGGAACAGTGAAACGCTATATTTGGCGGATCATTCGGCTCATGCATCGGATCATTCCGCTCATTCGGATCATTCGGCTCACTGGTATCATTCAGCTCATTCGGATCATTCGGTTTGCTGGAACTCTCGATCCATTTGAGTCGAATGATACATTCGGAGCGAACATTAGAAATTCGGAACAGTGTATCATTTGGCTGAGCCGGATCACTGAGTCGTTTCAGTAAAGAGTTACACACGTCTAATCTCGACTAATCTTGAGTGTCGCGAAAGGCCCATTAGGCAACCATTCAGTGACTGTCAAGTAGTAACTTAGAGACTCCTTGGAACTTCTGTGGAGGGGGGGGGGGGGGGGTCGAAGAAGGTAAGGTGGGCGGAAAATGTGTTTTTTATGCTGGAGGTGACAAACTCGCAAGGGTGTCACCTGATGGTAAGTGTTCTTTGTGTTGCCGTTTGTGTTTAAAAAAGGAGTAGATAGGACCTACGCTCCAGTAGTATTAGATATTAAATTTGCAAAGAGTGACGTAGGTATGGTGTCATTAGAGCTGCGATTGGCCTCAAATTGTAGGTAAGTATTTTAAACGGACGAGCAAGCGAGTCATCTGATGGTAACGGAAATACCGCTGTGGAAAGTTGATTCCACAATGAGGAGGTGCATAGCAAAAACCGCCCAAGTGCGAGTCTGACTCGCGCACCGAGGGTTCCGCCGTACAAACGTATTCTATGTGTTCGATTGCTTTGTAATTATGTTTACAATACAATAAGGTTGCAATAATTCTCACAACATCTCATACGTTGACCTGATTCCGTACTAAGTAGCTTAAGCACTTGTGTTACAGATATCAGACAACAGAGGAACACAAATATATACTTAAATACATATATTACACCCAGACACCTATTCCAATGGTCAATGATTCCTACTATAGGCTAAGCCTGTCCCGTGGGTAATCATTTTTATAATTATTTATCTAGTCACAGTTGCATGCTCCTGAGCGTTTATGTGCGTTTGATAGTGCGGGTAAGTGTGTATATAACATTAATTTATATGTCAAAATGTGTGTATTAAGCTGTAATTTTTTTAAATAAATAAATTACTTAAAAAGAATTATTAGCAGTTACTACTTTATGACATAGGTGGCGGACGAGCAGACAGATCACCTGGTGGTAAGCGATTGCCGCTGCCCATGGACACCCGCAACACCAGTGGAGTCACAAGTGCGCTGCAAACATAATAAGTGTTCTATATTGACCATAGAGTTATATTTACCATGAACCGGGCTAATGTGTCAACATTGACACACATTCTCATCTTTCTCTGCAAAATTCATGGCTGCCGTGAAAATTGCTAAGTTTGTAAACAACATTTGTAGCACTCGTGGGTGGCAGCTCTGTAAATAAGAGACGCTTATCAAATAACGTGGCGCAGCCAGCAGAGCAATATTCCCCTGGTTCATTAACTAATTTATTCCCGAGAAAGTCCCGGTTATCCGGGAGTAGTCGGCAAGAAACAAAACTAATGGCGCCTGGAACACGAGCGCTGTGTGGGTAGTCCAAGGAGTAGGGGGCAGCGGGCTTGACCACTCAGCACAGAAGAGTACAGTCCACTACCGTACCGTAGGAGAGCCAAGCTTCGGCAAGGATGGGCCGGCTCGACCGGAGTGCCGGCTCATAGAAAATCGGCGTGAAGCAGCACTGTGTTGTATTTCGCTGCCTAAGTGAGAGTACCGAAGGCCCAATCTGGGGGAAACGAGGGTTTACTTGTGACTCCACTGGTGTCGCGGGTGTCCATGGGCGGCGGCAATTGCTTACCATCAGGTGATCCGTCTGCTCATCTACCACCTAATAAAAAAAAAACTATACGTTCAGGCCGTGTGGTCCCCGGCAGTGTAGAATAGGCCACCATCACTCTTACCGAGGTGTCGTAAAAGCATGACCATCAGCACCCAGAGAAGGAAAACTGCATTTATATCAAAACCCTCGCCAACCCGTCTGCCAAGCGTGGTGAGTATGGCAAATACCCCTCATGTGATTGAGGGAGGCCCGTGCCCCAGCAGTGGGGACTTAAATGGGCTGATGATGATGATACGTTGAGTTACTACAATCTGCCTATTTTGTTCAATTATACATATTTACATCATCATATTCGTAACACCAGTCCTTCAGCTAGGGACGGCTTCTTCGAGTTAAGGTGACGGGTACCCAACACTAGAGACGCCAATTGATTTAAATTGTCCTTAAAATATTTATTTTTACTTTCTAGCGGACAAACGAGCAGACGGCACACCTGATGGAAAGTGATCACCGCCGCCGCCCAAGGTCATCTGCAACACCTGAGGTATCACATATGCGTTGCCGGCTCTTAAAAAAGGAGTAAGCCCTTTACTTGAAGGTCACCAGTGTATGATTTAAAATGTCCATTACCCGAATGTTATCTGGTAGAAATAGGTTTAAGCGGTAAGACCGCCGAAATTGTACACAAAATTTCTGTAATGCCTAGTACTTAAGTTGTATACTTACATATTTTGTGCAATAAAGTATATCTATCTATTTATCTATACACTGCACTATCGAGGCAGAGTCGTGTTACGCCACGGGCTTTAATGACTTAACATCGCTTTAAATGTCATACACGTGTTCAAGTTCACGCCCTGCTTCGCTCGCTTCCTTCGCTTCGCTCGCTCCGCTCCGCTCGCTTGCGCCCTTCATAATTTATGGACGGAAGCGAGCGACAGCGGCGCGGCAATTAGCCGCCTAACGAACGCTTCAAATAAATATCATTTCTTGATTAATGTTACGCCCTGACTAATCTTAACTTATTACTCAGAGCTGGTGACTTGTTACAGCAACCTGAGCATCGATAGGCTTCAAGTGATCTTGCGATTGTGGGTTTCAAACTTCGATTATGTATTCTATGTATCCATGGTCTCAAACGGTGTCATTGGTCTTAATTCAAGTTTTGTTTTGTAAACAACTTGCAACAGTGGGAGAAC
Organism: Marasmia exigua; assembly: GCA_019059595.1. Lineage (NCBI taxonomy): Eukaryota > Metazoa > Arthropoda > Insecta > Lepidoptera > Crambidae > Marasmia > Marasmia exigua. Next base: position 13,845 of record JADPWL010001355.1, on the reverse strand, counting down.
CACACTTCGGCTTGAATGGGCCGGCTCAACCGGAGTAATACCACGTCCTCACAGAAAACCGGCGTGAAGCAGTGCATGCGCTGTGTTTCGCTGCGTGAGTGAGGGTACCTGAGGCCCAATCCTTGTGACACCACTGGTGTTGCAGGTGTCAATGGGCGGCGGCAATCGCTTACTATCAGGTATCTAATAATCAGGTGATCCGTCGGCTCGTCTGCCACCTATATCATAAAAAAATGTTATAACGAAATAATAAAGATCATTCAAATTGTTATTGTTTTAACCATGTTTCAATACTTATTTATGAAGGTCTACCTTCTTATTAGTTAGCTTTCTATTAAAAAAAAAAAGATTTTGAATCTCAATAGGTATCAAAGCCAACTGAAGTGTTAAATATTTCCAAGAAATAAGTATTTCAATAGTTGATATTTTATAGCAATCTTATGCGATTTATTCTTAAGTAAATAACACACTTAAAAATTTCATCTCGTGTTCAGGCGGGACTCGAACCCACACCTTCCACAATCCGGGTGAATGTACTACCAATTATACCACTGAACGCGTTACTTAGTCGACGAAATTTGTAAGTGCTTGATTCGACATGAGCTGTCGATAGTCTCATCAATATTGTAGGTATATTTACAATATCCAGTGGAAATATTATTACAAATATTTGACCACCAGTTAAGATGAGACTGCTAAATCAATAGTTGATATTTTATAGCAATCTTATGCGATTTATTCTTAAGTAAATAACACACTTAAAAATTTCATCTCGTGTTCAGGCGGGACTCGAACCCACACCTTCCACAATCCGGGTGAATGTACTACCAATTATACCACTGAACGCGTTACTTAGTCGACGAAATTTGTAAGTGCTTGATTCGACATGAGCTGTCGATAGTCTCATCAATATTGTAGGTATATTTACAATATCCAGTGGAAATATTATTACAAATATTTGACCACCAGTTAAGATGAGACTGCTAAATCAATAGTTGATATTTTATAGCAATCTTATGCGATTTATTCTTAAGTAAATAACACACTTAAAAATTTCATCTCGTGTTCAGGCGGGACTCGAACCCACACCTTCCACAATCCGGGTGAATGTACTACCAATTATACCACTGAACGCGTTACTTAGTCGACGAAATTTGTAAGTGCTTGATTCGACATGAGCTGTCGATAGTCTCATCAATATTGTAGGTATATTTACACTATCGACATCTCATGTCGATGTGATTTGAGACTATCGACAGCTCATGTCGAATCAAGCACTTACAAATTTCGTCGACTAAGTAACGCGTTCAGTGGTATAATTGGTAGTACATTCACCCGGATTGTGGAAGGTGTGGGTTCGAGTCCCGCCTGAACACGAGATGAAATTTTTAAGTGTGTTATTTACTTAAGAATAAATCGCATAAGATTGCTATAAAATATCAACTATTGATTTAGCAGTCTCATCTTAACTGGTGGTCAAATATTTGTAATAATATTTCCACTGGATATTGTAAATATACCTACAATATTGATGAGACTATCGACAGCTCATGTCGAATCAAGCACTTACAAATTTCGTCGACTAAGTAACGCGTTCAATGGTATAATTGGTAGTACATTCACCCGGATTGTGGAAGGTGTGGGTTCGAGTCCCGCCTGAACACGAGATGAATTTTTTAAGTGTGTTATTTACTTAAAAATAAGTATTTCGCTTTTATCCACAATTAGGTCGCAGAAAATGGTACCAATATCTTATAGATACCTACCTATAAAATTCTGGATTTGCCTCCCGCTCGAGAGAGGTCATCAAAAACTCGTTCCCATATCGTCGCCTAACACACGAGTACAGTCAAAAACCTTATCGCTGGTTGGCCGTGAGCCAGGGCAAGCCTAAACACCTTAGACACACCAACCTACCTATAAATATTATGTTTTAATAATATTTCGGTTGGCGGCCAATCTCAACGATCAGCTATCGATGCAGGATATAATGGTGCTCAAGTGTTTGCGCCGATACAACTGCGCTCTCTATTCCTTTACCCTCTTAGGAGGCTATTTCTATGGGACACCTTCGTAACCGTAGACGAATCAGGTGCAGGACCAACGGCCTAACGTGCTTCTAATTACGGTGTATAAGACCGCTAATTTCCACTCTAAGTATATGTAGTTGGGCCAAAATAATAAGCCACATTTGACACTTCAACAAAATTCGACAACGTAACCTTGTAACAACGGTCATTGAATTTATCAAATTTTCTATGTTAAAAAAGTAAAATTTCTTAGTTTTTTAAAGTTATGTTTTCATTTATTTATTGCAATAATTTTAACTAAAATTACGACGTTCTTTCTCTGTTAAACTATTTATAAACTTATGAAAAATTTACTTTTCTAGAGAATTGAACTTTCGTACAATGTTGTATCTGTCAATGTATTTTCTTTTTAATCTCTAGGGAGGTAAACACTTGACATTTGCGGAATCACACGTGCGGCCGTCACCGTACGCGGGATTAAGACCAAACAAAAAATAAAATTGGGAGGTACCCCATATAATTAAACGAATTCAATGTTAATCGTGTAGGAATATTCGTGAAAGTTATAAGTGAAAAGTCACATTCTGATTAAAATAAACCGGCCAAGTGCGAGTCGGGCTCGCGCACAAAGGGTTCCGTAGCAGCAAATATACATTATAAAGATTTTATATCATCGCGGATTTTTAAAGGTGTACAATACTGTAGTATATTTTTTGATCTATCTTATAAGGTTCAGCCATCGTTTTCAGTGTAAGCACAATAACTTAACCAAAATTACAGTTAAATCAACCTATCTCAAAAACTATAAGAGATACTTTGATCAAACCAAAAATCGTTGAAAGAGTTAATTAGCATGCATCACCTCTATTTTTTTTAGAATTTTATACCCCGTAGTTATAAAAATAGAGGGGGGGGACATACATTTTACGACTTTGAGAGCTGATATCTCAAAAACCGTTACTTTAAGAAAAATGTTTTTTAGAAAACTTTATATCATTTTAAAAGACCTTTCCATTGATACCCCACACGGGTATGTACATCGAAAAAAAAAAATTTCATCCCTCAGTTACATGTATGGGGGGCCCCACCCCCAATTCTTTTTTTACTATTTAGTGTCATATTTTTGTAGCGGTTCATACAACACATATTCCCATCAAATTTCATCACTGTAGTACTTATAGTTTCCGAGTAAATCGGCTGTGACAGACGGACAGACGGACAGACGGACAGACGGACATGACGAAACTATAAGGGTTCCGTTTTTGCCATTTTGGCTACGGAACCCTAAAAACGTATTATTCTCTCGCAAAAAAATGTAAATACTTGAATAACTTGGTAAACAGAAAAACTATGTATGGCACACAACATAAAGCGCTGTGATCTCTAATATGTAACCTACTATCCTCTCTCTTTTTAATAATTTTGATTCACATTTCTCCAAATAAAAGTACTAATAACTGCTATTCCATTATTATAGTATTCGATTCACGTTTTTAGGGTTCCGTAGCCAAATGGCAATAATCGGAACCCTTATAGATTCGTCATGTCTGTCCGTCTGTCCGTCCGTCCGTATGTCACAGCCACTTTTCTCCGAAAATATAAGAACCATACTATTGAAACTTGGTAAATAAATGTATTTTGTTAACTGCATTACGATGTTTACCCAAAAATTGGAAAAAATAAATAAATGGGGGGTCTCCATACTTGAAACTGAAATTCAAAATATTATTTTTCATCAAACCTATACGTGTGGGGTATCTATGGATAGGTCTTTAAAAATGATGTTGAGGTTTTTAACATATTTTTTTCTAAACACAATACTTTGCGCAAGGGACAATCCCAAAGTGGTAAATTGTGTGTCCTCGCCCCTCTAACTTCTATAATAAATGAATTATAAAACTAAAAAAAATAAATAATGTACATAATCATGAACACTAACAACGAAAATTGGTTTGAACTAGATATAGTGAGTAGTTTTTTTTAATACATTATAAACCGTAAACCGCAATTTACCTTCCATATATCTTACTTGCTGCTACGGAACCCTTCATGGGCGAGTCCGACTCGCACTTGGCCGGATTTTTTGAAGTACATATCGATTATTCTCTTTAATCGAAGTTTTTTAGTAGGTCACTTCTCTATTAAGCTAAAATTGAGATACATCAAATGTGGCTTATTAGTTTGGCTCGACTATAATAGATAATTAAATTCAGAATACTGACTTAGAATGTAATCAATTAAATATAAAGAAATATTATTTACGATTGAATCGAGCAAAATTTGCCCTTTCCTTGAAAACCTTGACACCGCGGCCATGTTATTATTATATAATAATGTTTGTCTCAAAAAATTGTTAATGCTCTCCTAAAGGTGACGGGTAGGGCACTGCGACGCCAATCGATCATAATTTTTAGCTATTAAACCGGATCTATTTTCAACAATTTCGGGGTTACAACGTCTCTGCAAACACTTTTACTATTTATCAAATAACCATGCACAAATGTTGGGTCCGTTTTTCCAAATAACATTTTATAACAGTACACTCCAGAAAAGGTTTTACCGAAGTCGGCGCCTAATCCCTGTTGAATAATTAAATGTTGTATTAAATTATAACTAGTATTGGGCGCCGACTTCGGTAATACCTTTTCTCGAGTGTACCTCTAAGTTCTTTTTTTTTTAATACGGCTCTACCCGAAGATAATTCGCCAATGTCAAGTAACTTATTGAGAATAAGTAGGTATTCGAGAGAGATTCGGCGGGTAGGACTAAAACAAGCCGCATGGGCTGATGCAATTCAAAGGTTTTAAATTAGTGTCTAGTGGTTTTTAGTGTTCAAATTTGGTGTTTATTTGTGCAGTGAAGTGCCGCAAAGTGATCCTAATAATAAGAATCGTTGGATTGTATCGTTTTTAACACTGCTATTGTGTGTCGAGTGAGTTGTCTCGTGAAAACTTGCTTGGACTAAATAGAGTCTTAAAATCTGCGATTGCTTTTAAAGTGATATCCGCTGAATCCGTAGGTCGATAAAATGTAAAACACTGGCGTTTTATTGCGTGACTGTGACTTTGACTGACTTCGACTGTTGACTCATTTGGAACATCGACTTTCAGTTAGATCCGTGAATCATTCCGCTAATTCGGATCATTCGGTTCACTCGGACTCGAGAACCATTTGAGTCGAATGATACATTCGGAGCAAATATTAGAGATTCGGAACATTGTATCATTTGGCTGAGTCGGATCTCTGAGTCGTAAACAGTAACACACGTCTATAAAACATCCACAATGCTATTATTTCATATATAATACAGGATGGAAAAAACATGGCAAAACTACCTTAATCTACTACCTTAATAGCTCCGGTTTGTGATCACCAATCCGCATTTGGCAAGCGTGGTGATCATACATATACATAGTAGGGATGACTTGATTTCTATGATGGAGGCCTTTGCCCTGCAGTTGGACAGTTTAAAGGCTGATACTTTACTTTACTTTTTATTTTATTCCACTCCATTCCGTCATTATTAAGGGTACATTTTCTTCAAGAAACCTTAGGTCTGTCACTAGTATTTTGTGTAAGATATCCATAATATTTTCCTTTTTAACTTTGCCGTAGTCAGGTAAAAACCACTAGATACTAAATTTAAAACCTTAACTTCATAGGTATATACCCTGTATTGTTGCGAAAAAATGGACAACGCCACGTGATATAAGGCTCTACGGCAGCTTTTAAGTCGTCAGTGCGCTTGCGACGACAGCCAGTTACGCTGACACGCTAGGATGGCTACTTGGAACTGGTTGTTTAGTGCGGTTGCGGGTAAGTGACCATCATCGTCTTACTTCTTCGATATCATTTTTGACAAAATAATCGTGGCTATCGCGACTTCAGATGTTGGTAGTATTTTTTTTATGTGATAGGTGCAGACGAGCAGACGGATCGCTTGATGGTAAGCGATTGCTGCCGCCCATAGACACCCGCGACACCAGTGGAGTCACAAGTACACTGCCAACCTTTAAACCCCCCTTCCCCCCGGATCGGGTCACTGGTACCCTCACTCACGCAGCGAAACACTACACAGTGCTGCTTCACGCCGGTTGTGACGCCGTGGTATCACTGCGGTCGAGCCGACGCAGTATGCTTCACAACACGCCGCCATTTTTTCCGCCATTCTCTGATGGCTGCTTCAGTAAGTAAGTAAGTAAACATTTATTGACCACATAAAAGATTTACATAGACAGCACACATAACATAAGCATAAGGAGATTGCACAGTAATACATAGGAAAAAATATTAAACAAAAAAAAAAAGGTTAATATATAAACTAGTGACTAAGCTTACGTTATGTATTTTTTTATGAAATAGGTGGCAGACGAGCAGACGTATCACCTGATGGTAAGTGATTACCGCCGCCAATGGACACTTGAAACATCATAGGAGTCCCAAGTGCGCTAATTGAAGAATTTAGCAATGGATGCATATTGCACTTAGGTACATATGAAAAACGAATTATTTTGTTATTTTGACGACAGTCATGTTATGGAATGTCCTGAAGTGAAGGCTGCTAACGACGCCACAGCACGTCTTATATCCATGGCATCGAAGGCTACCATCGAAAAAAATCACCGAGTATAACCTCCAAATGGCAATCCTCCGGGGTGATGACGCGGTTAGGGCCAAGCTTGCAAACAAATGTCCACTTACCCCAAAACCCTCCCCTCTGACGCCCATAAACTACGTAAAAACAAACCCCCTACCCCCAAAGACATAAAAAAACCACTTACAATTACACTAAATTCATCCTACTAACAATAACCATCCATGACTGCCTAAACTTAAGCTATTGTAATTTTATTTAATTTAATATTGTCGCGGAGAAAATGTTAAAATTTTGTGACCCTTAAAAATAATAAGCACAAAACAGGCACGGAACCAGTGTCCGTGGAATTCAAAGTATATTAAAAACAATATGTCCTGAAGCGGATAAGTACCTAGCAGGCATGATCCTTTTGAATAAGAACTCGTGAGACATAAAGTAGTTAGTATTTATTTATTTATTTGAACACACATGCTTACAAACTAACAGACGAAGCATCCAACGCGCTTGCAGCATTAATATTATTATTACAGCCAAAAAAACACGCTCTAAAAAGTACGAAACAGGAAAATTGTCTGCTGAAATTATTATGCCGTATTGCTTTTTTTCTTGTTTCGTACTTTTTGGAGCGTGTTTTTTTGGTAGTCGGGTTTTAGTTTTTACACTTTATTTTTAATTAACATATTTTTAGTTATGTAAATAAAATTACATACCTAAATGTAATGCGCTGAAAAAGCTCTTTCATTTGATACCCCCACGATACCGTCTTCAAGCAATTTTTTTTAGAATCCTTACTCTAAGTCCCCTAGAGGTGCGCTGTAGTAGATTTAACGTGACGTCATGTCGCTTTATAGCGAGAAGGAAGGGAAAGACAAATTAAAAACGCTTCTGACGACACCTCATTTTTAAAATATGATAACTAGTTTAAAGAAGATATGATGGGAACAGATAAACAACCATTACAACACATACATACAGGTCAAAAAAATCTGTTGGGCGACGGACCAACGAAATCATAACCCTCCTTTTTGCTTCGCCGTAGTCGGGTAAAAAAGGACAAACATAAACACATCAAATAAAACAAAATAGAATTAAAATGCATTCGATCAATTAATTCAAATAGGTACAAGTATAGGTATTTAGTCATTCAAGGAAAATGTAATCTATCAACCAAACTCGAATAATAACGGTCAGACGGTCGGTTTCTAGCAAAAACAGAAGCAAGGTAATAAAAGTATGATTAACTTATTATGTTTATTATTGTTTTGCAGTGCTCAGTATTCAATCCATATCTGCAAAGGTGAGTTTGCCTACAACCCGTGCGGATAAAGAATGGGATCAGAAACGGCGGCGCATCTATTCACTTCTCGCTCGCACACTATTTGAGTCTATCTATACTCGCACCCCCACGAGTGCGAGTATAGACGCAAATAGTGTGCGAGCGAGAAATGAATAGATGCGCCGCCATTTCTTATCCCATTCTTTATCCGCACGGGTTGTACTATGTATATCGGGTTACTTACTACAATCTGTCACATTTCCTCAATTTAATTGTCTAACGGCCGCAGTCAGACACCTCATTTCAGCTAATGTTTAGTATCGGTAGTCTTTATGCATATCAAAATAAGGGTAAATTTTTTTTCTTAAGGTGACGGATAGGGCACAATAGCGACGCCAATCGATTTTAATTTTTAGCTACTAAACCGGATCTATTTTTAACAATTTCGGGTTTACAACCTCTCGGCAAACACTTATACTATTCATTAAATAACCATGCAAAAATAGTATTACTAGACTAGTAATACGGTATTTGACTATTTTTTGTTTTATTTTAGTAATCAAAAGACTCCTCAGTAATAATAATAATAATTCTCGCAACATTCATTCATTGACCTGATTCCGTACTAAGTAGCTTAAGCACTTGTGTTACAGATATTAGACAACAGAGGAACACAAATATATACTTAAATACATATATTACACCCAGACACCGAACAAACACAAGTGTTCACCGCACGAATGTTTGTCCAGGGTGGGGATCGAACCCACGACCTTTGGCGTAAGAGACAGGGTCACTACCAATTCGTCAATGATAGAAACATCGTTGAAAGAATTACTTGATTCTCATTTAAACTACCTGAGATATCACAACTTAAAAATCACATTATTTTGGGCAAACCCAAACGCTCCATACATCCTCCATATAAATGGCTACTAAGATGTGACGTCAGACGCAAGTATTTTGTATGCGTTTCATTTGAATTTTGTATGGTAGCTATATCAAATGTTTCGTTTATGTCAATGGTTCTATTATAATAGTTGGTGCAATTTGTATGGGATATACCACTGAGGTATGTATAATTATTTTTAAATAATTAATTTTAAAATGCACATGCCCATGAATCTTTGAATGACCATAAAACCGGCTAGACGTTATATTTTTAATTATGATTTTTTGCTAGTGGCACATATTTACCAATATTTGATAAAATATTTATATTTTGTAAAATCTCGAGCTTAGTCAAATACCCTATTACGAGTCCCTGTTTCCTCCCTTGCGTCTAAAATTGTCACTCTGGAGCCTAGGGTATGTTGGACCATAATTCAGGATTAGGTGAGAGTAATTACAATGAAGCGACTTCCGTCTGACCTTCGCAACCCTTTAACAGGGGATCCAGACCACCTGAATCGTGTTATATCATGTCATGTTACAGAAACTATCCGAAACGTGCAGGTTTGCTGAGCCGCCGAGCTAATGGCAGAAATACGCACCTAGATTTGAAAAATCCAGAGGTGCATGCTCGGATTCGAACCCGGTCCCCCCGTATGGAAGGCGCGTTCTGAACCACTAAGCTACCATCGCTCTATGGTATTCAAGAGAAGAGCGTACTCTTTTTCAAAAAGGCCGGCAATAATTCCATCTCTCTGATTACGCGTATGTTCATGGATGTTGATTACTTTCCATCAGGTGACTCGCTTGCTCGTTTGTCGCCTCTAGCATAACAGAAAAAAATATTACCTTCTCTATTTTGTGCAAACATGTACATAGGTTAAATACAGCATACAACTCAAACATTTGATTATTATTTCATCGAGGATTACTTATCTATCAACTTTGTAAATACCGTACAACGCGCAATTGTATCAAATATGATGACGGTCAAAATAAGATCTAAAAATAGAATTACAGAACATAGATGTTATTAAATATAGAATCTATAATAAAATAATTAATACTTAACATTCATATTCTTTATTGTTTCATGTAGGCAAAGCTACAAAATACATCTCTTAGCTCTGTAATAGTCTTAAGAACTTATAGCGTATTCTAATCTAAGTAACTAGTCCTATTGTCTAATTTTTCGTTTCTATATTTAACTAGATTTTATTATTGTTTCAATTAAATTAAGATAGCTCTAAATACCTGTGATACAAGATTCTCTTAGTACAGGTAAACAATAAGTCTGTTTTTATATAACTACTAGCTTTTGCCCGCGACTTCGTCTGCGTTCACACAATATCTTTATAAATTATAGCCTATGTGTTATTCTGATCTATAAGCTACATTACTGTAAAGTTTCATTAAAATCCGTTTAGTAGTTTTTGCGTGAGAGAGGAACAAACATCCATACATCCATCCAAACAAACTTTCGCCTTTATAATATTAGTAAGGATGATTGACCATCTGTAAAATTAACTCTAATATGATTAATAAAGTTTTATTTATTTATTTATTTATTTAACTTTTCTAGGACACAGAATGTGAGTCTCCTTTGAAACCCGATTTCAAGGCTCCAGGACGGAGAATTTGTGAAGAAAGTAAGTGAAATTTCCAATTCATTCTTCTTGACTATTAAAGCTGCATGTTTTTTTAGTGACACAGTAAGTATATTGGCTCTCCTGAGCATGATGGTAAGCATAAGGAGAGCTCACGTTGCAATAACAACGGACGCGAGGACAAGGCATCACTTGATAGAAAGAAAGAAAGAGAAATATTTATTTGGAGCTCATAAACTTAAGACTAATATTAATATAATATAATATAATTCTCACAACATCTCACACGTTGACCTGATTCCATACTAAGTAGCTTAAGCACTTGTGTTACAGATATCAGACAACAGAGGAACACAAATATATACTTAAATAAATATATTACACCCAGACACTGAACAAACACAAGTGTTTATCGCACGAATGTTTGTCCAGGGTGGGGATCGAACCCACGACCTTTGGCGTAAGAGGCAGGGTCACTACCAATTGCGCCATCCGGTCAGTGTATATTAACATAGTACAACTTAAATGTTTTCCTACCAAAAGCGTCATCATTCAGCCAATAGACGTCCACTGCTGGACCTAGGCCTCCCCCCAATGTTCCAAACAGATCAGTCCTGTGCCGCCCGAGCCTATGCGATTCCCGCGATCTCACCAGATCGTCGGTCCACCTTGTGGGGGGCCTGCCAAGGCTGGCGACTTCCTGGACGCGGCCTCCACTCGAAACACCTTTCCGCCCCCAACGGCCGCAGGTTTCTCGCTAGTGCCTGCCCATTGCCACTTGAGGCATTGCAATCCTTTGCTAGTCTGTTACCTAGTTCTCCTGCGGATCTCATAATTTCTGATACGATCACTAACAATGGTCGCCAACTCAGCCTTGTGTCATTGCTCGAAAGGCAATGATGTTGGTATTTTGTGGAACTAGGCAACAGTGGGACGTTGCACTTCCGTGACACAGCCATACTGGCCCGCGAGATGCTTCTTTACGCTTCGTTTGATAGAACTGTATTACCTAGTAAGAAGACGGGTAGGGGCTCCACTAGCGACTCCAATCGATTTTAATTTTAGCTACTAAACCGGATCTATTTTAAACAATTTCGGGGTTACAACTTTCGGCAAACACTTAACTATTATTAAAATAACTATGCAAAAAAGTTGGGTCCAACGAGGACCCTACGCGAAAAATTGATTCACGCCAAAAGTGGCCCGCTTAGTCGGTAATCAATTTTTGCGTACAAAAACGGACCCAAAATTTAGCAGTTTATTTAATAAATAGTATAAGTGTTTGCCGATTGCTTTGTCACCCGAAATTGTTTAAAATAGATCCGGATTAGTAAGCTAAAAATTAAAATCGAATTGGCGTCACTAGTGTGCCCTACCCGTCAACCTTATAACGGACTATAAAACTTGCTATTTGAAATTTGAAATTATGTGTTTGTTAGTCGCCATAAATTAAGTTTCTATTTGTTACAGAATGTTATGAATACACCTGGAAAAGAAACATTATAGAAACTGCTCAAAAGTAAGCCAACTGCCAAATAATTAGGGTATCTGTATGCGAAATTATCTCATACTATCACAATTTTTGCAGTTTCGTGTGTTATCAAAAACCAGTACTGTTGTTTGGATTAATGCTGTCGCTTTGAAGCCTGGGGTGCGCTTGATTAGACTTACCAGGAATTGGGACGTCTGGGAAAGTATCTACATATGAATCCAAGGACTGGAGTATTTTAAAATAAAAGTGCTTTGGAATATAGACGTAAAGTTCAGGGTATAATCAATTTTGATGAAAATTTTGAATTAATCAGTGGGACGCTGGGGAGTTTTTGAAGCCATGTAATTTCAAAACAACTGTAAGTATGTTAAAGTAAAAAGATCTTTTATTGTCAATAAAAAGATAGAAACCACTAACAAAAATCTAATGCTACAAAAATAATATAAACGAAAACTATAAAATAAGTATGGCTGTTGTAGTATCAATTATTGACAAAACGCCGTAAGCATTTGCTCAGCTAACATGCCCATGCGCTGTTTTCAGACTAGCCCTTAACGGCGCGTTCTCGGCCGTCAGAATTAACAAAGGGTGTGTAAAAAGGAGAGGAAGAGAAAAAGAATAAAAAAAAAATGTATGTAAAGCATGTATGTGTGAGTGTGCTTATGAGTAGGTAGTTTATGCTTGTAAACGAGTGTGGGTTATAATCTTATGCCAGGTTGGAGCAGTCCGTATCCTGGTTTCACTGCTATCTGTTTGAAAGGAATGCGAAGGAGGCTTCGTGTTTTGATTTTTTAAAGGTTCAGCGTCTTTTCGCCTCTGTGTGTCAGAGAAAATGGCAATTGGTCATAATTTGACATACCAATACCGTGTTTCGAAATGTGTAGATCATGAAATGCATAATAGTAGCGGTTTAGATTTTCGCGGAGACTAAACTCTTGGTGTTAAAATTGTAAAACAGCATATCTGTTTGCATGTTGTGTATACTTTTTTATTTAGATTTATATAAAGTTAAATGCCGTACGCAACATAGTTGTGCTATTAATAAATAATAAATTAATAACAATAATGAAGCGTTGGCCGTCTGATCTTCGCAACCCTGAAATGTTCAAAGATTCACCTGTAAAGGTTTCAATCATAAATGTTCAATAAACCTTTGTTAGCTAAACGGTGTTATAGAGCATTTTTGACGTTTGCAACATACAAAGTTTCGAAAAAGTATGAAAAACTGCTTTTGTTTTGTTTTGCCCATTAAACATAATACCCCGAATGAAACTAGATGGACCTGTGCACTATTGCTCGCACCTGCAAACAATTTTTCGGTGGGCGTATATAGGTCAAAGGTGATGTGTTATACAAAAAAGGACAGTCGTCGACCGCAGGCGAGCGGGGAACCTCCCAGAGCCCGTCGTCTAGGTATAACACAAGCGCTCGGGCCTTTTGGCAAATCCAGCCTCCAAACTACAGTGTAGTTAGCCACTAGCCACCTCCGGCTCCGAGGGAACCACGATGGTCAGACCCTGGGTCAGGTATCCGGTCAGCCACCAGCGGCTAGCCCCGGGGACCCAAAGCAGGGTCGAACTGGGCCTCGCAGCCCGGACTAGGACCGCGCACCGGGGGAGACCAAGGCCAGACCTCCGCCACAGCACCAGCCGCGATCCCGCCCAGCAGGCGGGGCAACGCGCCCACAGCCGCCGATCGTACGGCGCGGATCTTTCGGAACGCTCCAGGGGCGCAGCAGGACGCACTCAGCCGCATCTTGCGGCTGACCAGGCCCGGACTTTCGCCCGTGCAGCCGTCACATCTCGGGCACCAATGTCGCCCGCTACTTTCGCTCCCGACTTGGGAGGCGAGGAATTCTTCTAGGGAGCCCCGCCGAGGCACGACGACTTCTTCCCGGCACCACGCCGATCAACGTCGCCTGCCGCCAAGCGGTGATGCCAGCCATTAGCATC
>JADPWL010001352.1:0-11598 GCA_019059595.1 Marasmia exigua | reverse complement strand
TCTTTGTGCGCTCTCACTCACGAAAGATTCGTTTCATTAGCGTCACGATGTCTTTCGGATTGAAGTGCCTGTAGTCTCCTGGTTTAGGATAAGCGTGATACCGTGAACAGAGTGATACCACGGTCTAACAGAAAACCGGTGTTTCTGCTGCTTGAATGAGTGTATTGGAGGACTAATCGAGGGGAAAGGGGGGTTTCAAGATTTGCAGTACAGTTTTTACTTCACTGGTGTTGCGGGTGTCCATGTGCAGCGGCAGTCGCTTGCCGTCAGGTGGTTCATATGCTTGTCAGCCACCTATCTCATAAAAAAAATTGTGGCTTTCTCATGGCGTTGAGAGAAAACATCGTGAAGAAATCTTTACGTTTCGTATAGAGTCTCAACTGTTGAGATAATTTATTCTGGATGTGTAAGAATCATTATCCTGTTGGTCTGGTTTCTCTACTTAAGAGTTTTGGAGGTCAAACAGTAGTCGTCAAATTATCATACTTAACAAAACTGGTGGTTTAATACGAACCTTTTTCGTAACGAACGAGAATATACCTGTCGCATCCAAACAACGGAGACACTCAGAGCGTGGTAAAGAGAGGGAAACTCCAGTTCACTCGTAATGTCTGCTTTAAATAAGGCCCTCTGGATCATGGTTTAAGTGTACCCAGATTACCTATTTAGCGCAGAGGTTTGTGCGCCGGCTGAGACGCAAGGGTCGCGGGTTCGATCCCGCACCAATACAAATGTGTGTTGATGAAACTGTTGGATAACATCAAAAATAACTTAAACTCGTCCCATGCTAATCTGTACTTAATTGCATAGTAATAGAGTCCCTCTTGTTGACTTGTTAATAAGGGTCATTATACGAATATTTCGAGGTTGAATCCTGAGGGATGACTCTGTCAGTTCAGTCGTATGACTCTATGGGTCCAGTCGTATCCATACACATATGTTGTCGTTTGTAGACTCTGCTCATTGTGTAAACATTCGTACTCTCCTATAAACGATTAATAAACACCTATAAACGTTTAGTAATAGTAAAAAAGTGTATTATTGGCTCCCATAAACCCAATAGAAACAGATACTTGTGTTGAATCTGTACCTTCGTTGTTCTTGGTTTCCATAGTACAAGGCAAAACCTTAGTTTGGGACCACGATCACGTGATGTTATCTCAATTTATTCATTTACTACTCGTATTTCCAAAAGCTGTTAAAAGCATTGTTCAGTATAGTAGGTAGAAGACGTGCTTAAAGGAATGTAATTGTTTACCGACACATCCTGTATAGTGCTGAAACAATCCCGCGAAGGGTGCCCATGCACTCTAAAAGTTTCTGATCATGATAACGCGGTTACGGAAAATCCTGTAAAGTTCCGAAAAATCAAGTTACTGGTTGCAGCTCATTGGATTGGAGGGTGCTCGTGCATTTTGGAAATTGGGGACAGTCTCTACATCGAGTACTATGGCAAATAGTTTTATTTTCGGCAAAATAATTTTAAAATAGCACTTTAACCACTCAAGTACACTTTTTTATTTACAGTAGCTTCATCATCATCAGCCCATTTAAGTCCCCACTGCTGGGGCACGGGCCTCCCTCAATCACATGAGGGGTAATTGCCATACTCACCACGCTTGGCAGACGGGTTGGCGAGGGTTTTGATATAAATGCAGAGTTTTCCTTCTCTGGGTGCTGATGATCATGCCAGCAGCATTACCTTAGTCGCCTTTTACGACGCCTCGGTAAGAGTGAGGGTGGCCTATTTTGTGACTGCTCCGTATGCAAAGGGTCATAAGTTAGATTGGAAATTAGAGTGGTGGACTCAAGAAAGTAATTTTTAATATAAATTTTGAGTCAGTTATGTAGTTGTTTTATATTAGTGTTTTTTTTTCCTTACTAGTAACTACAAATTTTCCTTTCGCCGCACCACTGCACTTTCTGCATGACCCAAAAGTTGACTGGTAGAGAATGCTTCTTGGCATTAAGTTCGCTTTTTAAAGTGGCCACTTTTAACTACAATTACAAGCCTAATAGTTGGGGCATAAATGACACAAGTCACTAAATATTCTAGTACACTCACGCAGCGAAACACAGCATAGCGCTGTCTTTTTCTGTGAGGCCGTGGTATTACTCCCGTCAAGCCGGCCCATTCATGCCGGAGCGTGGTTCTCCCACAGTCATGGTATACACCTTATTTTAAATAGTGATATTAAGTTATTACCGTACTAAATGTCATGTCACCCCGTTCCAGCACGAAATGTTAAAAGGGGCTCGCACGAATTTTGTTCCGGGACCAGCTTTCGCGATTGGTAATAGGGGGTAAGAGTTCAACTTTAATTAATGTCGGCTCGAAGAAACAAAATTATGGCTACCCTACGCGGTACTACGTATTTACCCGGTGTCACATAACTAGATTCCCATACTTCAGGATGTTTCCGGACCGTCCGCACAAATGCAATAAAGTGACGCCACCGGAGTGATCCATTAATGTGATTTGACCTCGTGTCTCGAAGGAGGTTGATGTGAAGAAATGGAAACAGGTCTTGACTTCTCATCTAAGCGTGTAATATCGGTGTTCCCTGTCCGCTATGACATGTTCTTTTTTAAACTAGGTTTGAAAAGAGTTCTTCTTCCACGGAAGGCAGCGGCATGACTGTGCTCCGGCAATTTTGATGTCTATGAGCGGTGGTTACCGTTTACCATTCGATTGACCACAAATTCGTGGGCCAATAAGCCAATGCAATAATAAAAAACCGGTTGCCTCCAAAGCTGTCGCTTTGGAGCCCGAGGTACCTGGGTTCAGACCATGACTCAAGATTTGGGGAGTGTATAGACGCGCCTTCAAGCGCGCTCAATGTATGTGCGGAAATTTTAGTTCCAATCCGTAACAATAGATTGCGCTGGGTGTATACTGCACCACGCATGGATTTTTTACACTTCTACAAGGTTTTTCACTTGCCGGCCGTGTACAGGGAGTCTAGTAATTACGATGAAGCGATTGCCGTCTAACCTTCGCAACCCTATACAGCGGAAGCAGACCAACTGAATCATGGTTAAACGTTTCAGAAACTATCCGAAACGTGCAGGTTTCCTCACTACGTTTTCCCTCACCGCTGAGCTAATGGTGGAAATACGCACATCATCATCATCATCATCGTTAGCCCATTTAAGTCCCCACTGCTGAGGCACG
This sequence comes from Marasmia exigua, assembly GCA_019059595.1. Taxonomy (NCBI): domain Eukaryota; kingdom Metazoa; phylum Arthropoda; class Insecta; order Lepidoptera; family Crambidae; genus Marasmia; species Marasmia exigua. The sequence continues at coordinate 8,423 of JADPWL010001352.1, read as the reverse complement.
GGCCTCCCTCAATCACATGAGGGGGAATTGCCATACTCACCACGCTTGGCAGACGGGTTGGCGAGGGTTTTGATATACCTAATGCTAAATACCTAATGCTAAAGGAAAACTCTGCATGTTTTCCTTCTCTGGTTGCTGATGATCATGCCAGCAGATTTACCGTAGTCACCTTTATGACACCTCTGCCTATTCTACTCTGCCGGGGACCACACGGCATATACGCACATAGATTTGAAAAATCCAGAGGTGCATGCTTTTTTTACATTATTGCGGACAAACGAGCAGACAGCTCACCTGATGGTAAGAGCAACACGTGAGGCATGCGTTGCCGGCTCTTAAGGGAGTAAGGCTCTATTCTTGAAGATCACTAGGTCCTGTTCGTAGCACTATCGTTAGTAGCTGATTACACAACTTAACTACGTTACTAATACATTTTTCATCATCATCATTATCGTCAGCCCATTTAAGTCCCCACTGCTGGGGCACGGGCCTCCCTCAATCAAATCAGTAAATAACTATCGATATTAAATTTACCTAAGTTACCATATTTTGTACTATGTAAGAATTACAATAAGCCTAGAATTGTGTAAGATTATGATGAGAAATAAAGTATTATTATTATTGTTGAGAATTTTTCTTTCTCGAATCATTGTTCAAAATATTTCGGTATTTTGACTGGGCTCACGCGCCTAGACCAAGTGAGTCCCAGTTTCCACTGTAGAATGGTTTATTGGTGAATTATTTATTTATTTATTATTATGTTTGTCAGTTGTTCCATAACCACGGGCAATTATGTCCCGGACTTTTGGAAGGCGTGCGTGGGGCCGAAGCCAACACGTAGAGGCCCGTTCAATTGACAGTTTTACTATAATGTGATGTGACACCAGCCGGCGACTATCCCTGTATACACTACAGAAGTGTAGCCAAGGACAGTCCCCGGTTGGCATAAGACTATTGAAAATAATGGAAAACAAAATGAACTGGGCTATTGGGTTGAGGTGTTAGTGGACCGGTTAACTGGTACTATGGAGAGACTATGGCACCTGCCCGATCAATGATAAAAATCACGAAAAAATGGGCAGGTGGTGACTTGCCACTCACTAGATGGGCCCCCTATAATAAGCTACCAGGAAGCCAAGCAAAAGCTAGCTACCAGATATAGCAAGGCGGGCAACATTGGTGTGAGCAGCTCAGGGTGCCGAGAGGTGTACACCGCTTTCTACCCAGTGTCTGTGGTGACAGACACTGTGCCAACTCGCGACTTATGCATCTTTCACTTCCACCCTGCGAGCATATAGCTCTGACATCCCACTCTGGCCGGCTGGTGAAGGCAAGCCAGAGGTGAAAGTCCTGCAGCCCCTGCTGGGGTCCACCCCAACCGGCCAATAAAGGCAAGCCGGGGAGAGGGGCCTGATCGACTCTCGGGGATATGGGACCCAAGGGATGTCACTTCCCATTCAGCGCGCCACAACGCTGCCCTGGGGAGACTGACTGCACTGATGTGAGTTGTTCCTCTTAAGGCGAGACACATACATTTTTAGGCCACCCTCACTCTTACCGAGGTGTCGTAAAAGGCGACTAAGGTAAATCTGCTGGCATGATCATCAGCACCCAGAGAAGGAAAACTCTGCATTTATATCAAAACCCTCGCCAACCCGTCTGCCAAGCGTGGTGAGTATGGCAATTACCCCTCATGTGATTGAGGGAGGCCCGTGCCCCAGCAGTGGGGACTTCAATGGGCTGATGATGATGATGATGATGATACATTTTTAGTGTGGACTAATACTAGCTATTAAGTTACGTTCCATCGTTCTAATCAAAGCTCATAAAATAAATAAAAAAACTTATTTCAAAACCACACAATGCAGGATTTCAAACATTCTCTCGATACCTAATAAAGATAAGCCCCGTAACGACTCTACTAATGCTTTAATACACTTGTTTGTTGTTGTTTGTTTACTCATAAAAGTTTAATTTGTTATTGTGTCCTGCAGGCACTTGATGAATAAATCAAAGTATAATTTATTTATTAAAACAGTGGACTCCGTAGACACTATAGATTTAACCAGCAGTTTATCTTAGTGTTGCTTATCGATATTAGTCCACCATCGATAGTCTATCTATACATAGACTATCGATAGTCTATCTATAGACTATCGATAGTCTATCTATAGGCTATCGATAGTCTATCAATTATCTATCTATAGACTATCGGTAGTCTATCTATAGACTATCGATAGTCTATCTAAAGACTATCGATAGTCTATCTATAGACAATCGATAGTAAAAGTAAAACCAATAGTATCGATAGTATTGCTGGTTGCCAATAAAATCGATACTATTGAAAGTAAAATTGATCAATAATATTGATAACGCTAATACTATCTATAGTTTTGACCAATAGCAATACTATTGATACTAATGATTTTCGAGGTCAACTATCGATATGGAAACCATCGGTAGTTTCGCAACACTAGTTACATAGAATAGAAGTCCAAAAGTCGTAGAACAAACTTTTTTCATGGTTGGTATAAAGTGATGATTAAAAGGAATCAAATCAGCACGGCAGGCCACGGCACGCCCCGTTGGTCTAGAGGTTTAAGTACCGGGCCGTGAGCTCGGAGTCCTGGGTTCGATTCCCGGGTCGAGGAAAGGTGTCTTTCAAATCTTTCGAACATAGCTCGGGTTTGTGATCACCAATCCGCATTAGGCAAGCGTGGTGATTAAACCTAACCCCATCATAGTAGCGATGACCTAATTTCTATAATGGAGGTCTTTGCCCTGCAGTGGGACAGTACATAGCCTGATATAACTGTTAACTGAAATATTATCTGTTTATTTTTTTAAATCAGCCTATAAACTGTCCCACTGCAGGGCAAAGGCCTCCATCATAGAAATCAAGTTATCGCTACTATGATGGGATTAGGCTTAATCACCACGCTTGCCAAATGCAGATTGGTGATCACAAACCCGAGCTTTGTCCGAAACATACTTTTCACTCGACCCGGGAATCGAACCCAGGACCCTGAGATCACGGCCCGGTACTTAAACCACTAGACCAACAGGGCGTCATATTATATAACAATACGAAATATCAACTATTTATCGATACAACCTGTACACACGGCGTCACGTCTAGTTACCCTTGTTGGACTTTGGACTGCCCTTATGGCTGAGACACAAGTGTTATTTTGCGAAGTTGCCACATAAGAGCCAACTTACCTGACACCGTCTGAACATAGGTACGCATGAGAGAAAGGATTGTATCGCGACTTTAATCGATCACGTTCCAACTCGCTCACAAGTGACAACCCTACGCAGGAGTAGGTAGGCTAAATAATTAAACCTCTGCATTTTGCTTTTACCTACTGTGGTCTTAACCGTCTACTCAACTCCGTCAAAACTCACCTCCATCATAGACCCTTGTCCTAAAGTAAGACTGTCAGAATCAATTTGCGGAACTCTTAAAATTGTTAAAGCTTGTTGGTTTAAGACAAGGTTTTTGATATTGTTGTTTTCTGTAGTTAAGGTGCCTTTTTTATATTTTCGCGTTGCAATATATCTAATATGTATCAATACGGGGATTAACACGATATTTATTATGTGAAACAACATTGTGTACTCACATATTTGGCTCAACGTTTCGGCTACGTTACAGCAGCCGTGGTCACGAGCGGACTGGCGGAGCACGGCGTCGTCTGCTGGGGCCGGGCTGTGAATCTTGGGACACCCTCACATTTTTTGATATTATTTCGCCACTAGATGAATTGTCAGTGAAGCTACTCCGACACACTACACTAACAGTATCGGTGTTTGTTTGCGTTAGTAACGGCCTAGGGTTAGGGTTTGCACTTGTTAATTACTGGATTCCATGTCGATGATATTTTAAATCCATCCTCCCGATTGAAAGTCTTATACTTCTTGATCTCAATCGCTTCACGTACTATCCTGGTATGATAATGACGATCGGTGGAGAGGATTTTCGGGTCATGTAGTTTCATCCAATGATTAACTCCCATTTCCAGTAGATGTTCTGCTATTGCCGATTTATTCGCTTGTCGATTTTTAATAGCTGCGATATGTTCCTTGTTCAAGGAACCACGACCACGGCCACTGTGGGTGAAAAATTGACGTCCCCTTTCATAGGATTTTTTGAAAATGAAGTGCTTTTGGACACTTTAAAGTATGCAAGTACTTCGACAACATTAAAACATTATACGATATAGTATTTATGTCTCTTGTCTCATCGTGTAAACAAAGTAATGTGTGATTTTGTGTTTCAAATGTATGAAAATGAAAACGAAATAATTCATAAATTCTTTCGATCTTCTACTGTAAGGCCGAAGGTTTCAGGTATTGTTACCCACTCTGTAACAAAGCTATGCAACCTTTAACCTTGATCCCGGACGTGCCCGATTAGAAGTTATGAATTAAATACTTCATCCATATTTGGACGACGTCTTCGTGTAGTTTTAATATGCCCTAAAAACACACACACACGCATATTACGGATATATGTGTGTGTATGTACATCATCTCTTATATGTGTACCTATGCATATAAATATATAAACCCTGTGCCCTGTCCAGGAGCACAAGTTTACTTTTAAAATCAAAGGTAACTAGATTTTCTTCAGTGCTAACACCTAGTTCATCATCCAGATCACAGAGTACTTTTTATCATGCGATGCCTCCCATACTGTATGTGTGTCGACATCAACCACTATATTCAGTGCTCGAAAAAAGTTTGAAGATCTAAGTCGACTTCAAAAAAGAAGAAGAACCAAAAACCTTATTGCAGAAAATGATTTTGATACACTAGCTTACGCTCTGGCCAATAAATCTATGGAAAACGATAACCAAAGGAACTTCGCTGAATTAGCGAAACATTTAATAAAACATCCAAATGATGGATCAATGCTTCTAGCTTACCACTGGGTCTATCGACGTCACTTAATTTATCTAAATGGCAATATATTGTATTGAGGCAGACGACAAAAGATATGGGGTGTAATATATTCCATTCATATGATGCTTTGAGAAATGAGAAAAAAAGAGTGCTACGTAGAAGAAGAAAGTATGGTGGTAACAGATGGTGAAGTGAAACTTAAACTACAATCTATTTTAGATTTAACGGTAACGAGGCTATTTAAAACTCTGGAAACTGAAACAATTGAAAATAATTTATCTTTGATCAGTAAATGGGGATTTAACAATGCATCTGGACACAGCAACTACAAGCAAAAACTGGATGGTGATGATTCCAGTATATTTATGTGCTCATTTGTACCTCTGAAACTGGTGAGAGATGATACTGACGAAGTTATATGGGAAAGTCCCAAAACCTCTTCAACCTTTTATTGCCGGCCGATTTATTTTAAATTTGCCAAAGAAAATAATTTAGATATTAAAAAAGAAATGGCAATCATTGAAACAGAAATTTCTGCTCAACAGCCATCATTTGTTGGAAATGCAAAGGTGAGACACAAACTGCACATTTTGTGCTTTGGGATTTTCCCATATAACTTCGTCAGTATCATCTCTCACCAGTTTCAGAGGTACAAATGAGCACATAAATATACTGGAATCATCACCATCCAGTTTTTGCTTGTAGTTGCTGTGTCCAGATGCATTGTCAAATCCCCATTTACTGATCAAAGATAAATTATTTTCAGTTGTTTCAGTTTCCAGAGTTTTAAATAGCCTCGTTACCGTTAAATCTAAAATAGATTTTAGTTTAAGTTTCACTTCACCATCTGTTACCACCATACTTTCTTCTTCTACGTAGCACTCTTTTTTTCTCATTTCTCAAAGCATCATATGAACGGAATATATTATACCCCATATCTTTTGTCATCTGCCTCAATTCAATATATTGCCATTTAGATAAATTAAGTGACGTCGATAGACCCAGTGGTAAGCTAGAAGCATTGATCCATCATTTGGATGTTTTATTAAATGTTTCGCTAATTCAGCGAAGTTCCTTTGGTTATCGTTTTCCACAGATTTATTGGCCAGAGCGTAAGCTAGTGTATCAAAATCATTTTCTGCAATAAGGTTTTTGGTTCTTCTTCTTTTTTGAAGTGGACTTAGATCTTCAAAATTTTTCGAGCACTGAATATAGTGGTTGATGTCGACACACATACAGTATGGGAGGCATCGCATGATAAAAAGTACTCTGTGATCTGGATGATGAACTAGGTGTTAGCACTGAAGAAAATCTAGTTACCTTTGATTTTAAAAGTAAACTTGTGCTCCTGGACAGGGCACAGGGTTTATATATTTATATGCATAGGTACACATATAAGAGATGATGTACATACACACACATATATCCGTAATATGCGTGTGTGTGTGTTTTTAGGGCACATTAAAACTACACGAAGACGTCGTCCAAATATGGATGAAGTATTTAATTCATAACTTCTAATCGGGCACGTCCGGGATCAAGGTTAAAGGTTGCATAGCTTTGTTACAGAGTGGGTAACAATACCTGAAAGTTTCGGCCTTACAGTAGAAGATAGAAAGAATTTATGAATTATTTCGTTTTCATTTTCATACATTTGAAACACAAAATCACACATTACTTCGTTTACACGATGAGACAAGACACATAAATACTATATCGTATAATGTTTTAATGTTGTCGAAGTACTTGCATACTTTAAAGTGTCCAAAAAAGCACTTCATTTTCAAAAAATCCTATGAAAGGGGACGTCAATTTTTCACCCACAGTGGCTGTAATGTAGCCGAAACGTCGAGTCAAATATATGAGTACACAATGTTGTTTCACATAATAAATATCGTGTTAATCCCCGTATTGATACATTATAGTTAAGGTGCCTTCACAGTTTTCTCCCGCACTCGTTCCGTACCTTTTTTTTTATTTTTTTTTGTTGGCGCAGGGGAAATACGGCCAGCCCTATGTGCAATGGGCTGACCTCCTTATGCATACCTGTCCACCGTGGGCCAGACGGGTTATGTGGGGCTCTCCGCCTGGCGAGAGCTTCTCCTGATGAGAAGCCGGCTAGAAGCATACCCACTAAAACCACCTGCGACGCTCCTTCATCGTCTGACAGCTTGTGCTCATATCACGCTTACTTTAAGGTGATGGGTAGGGCACACGAGCGTCGCCAATCGATTTTATTTTTTAGCTACTAAACCGGATCTATTATAAACGATTTCGGGGTTACAACCTCTCGGCAAACACTTATACTATTTTTTAATAACCATGCACAAATGTTGGTTAAGTTTTTGTACGCGGCCACTTTTGGCATAAATCAATTTTTCGCGTATGCGTTGGACCCTACTCGTCACCTTAAGTAAGCGCGCATAATGTAGGTACATACCTATAATAATAATAGTATACTCCAACCGATTACGGCTACGGCGGCCAATCTCAACGATCATCCACGTACGCAGGATATAAATTATAGTGCTCAAGTGTGTGCGCAAACACAAGTGCACTCTCTATTCCATTACACTCATATTCAAATGGGACACCAGCGTGACACGACCGGATAGGGATCGGGCGCAGGACCAACGGCTTAACGTGTTTTACACCTATAACTAACTATACATACCTATAACTAAAGCAATAATCTTTGTTTTGTATATGTAATTTTTTATTTTCTTTTTACTTGTTTTTATTGCATGTCAATCTTTAGTATAATTTTTTTTCAATGCATAGGCGTCACCCAAGGTCCAGCCTGAAAACCAGCGCTGCAGCTGCTGTATGTGGCAGTTGCAGCATATGCTGAGGCTGAGCCTTGTTGGCCGCAACTCTTTGTCTCTGTACCTTGTTTTCTCTGTTTTGTTCTATGTGTAATGTGTTGTTTCTTATCTTATCTTATCTTATCAATAAATATTTGTAAATTTGATATGTGCGTAGCCTGTTTAGCACACAATATAGGCAGCCGGAATTCTGTTCTGTACATCAAAGTTGTCAAAGGCTTCGATAATAGAGGGAGTGTCTTGAGGTTAATTTAAGTTAACATCCTAAATAAATAAAATTATTTGCACCATTTTTAAATACTTATTTAAGCTGGCATCACAACCCCGAACAAAGGACCAGACAATCCATCTTTAATGGCCGCCAGTAAATAAACGAATCTCGTTTAACCGCGATGACGTCGGCCGTGACCCTCCAGACTCGTTGATTAAATTTAATAATTAAAATACACCCCAAGTGTCGCCTTATTTACCTTTAAAGGGGGTTTCTTAAGTCGGGTTCAAAAGCCGGATATTTATGTAACTACCAGTTTGCTAGTACTCATTAAAAATTAGCATTATTTAAAGCGACATAGGGTTATTCACCAACTCGACTCAAGAGGCTGGACACACGTGAAACTCAAAATGAACAACTGAAATTATTATTTCGTCATCTGACTCACTTAGTTTTTACGTGTGCCAATAGTGACTTTT
>JADPWL010001350.1:0-13647 GCA_019059595.1 Marasmia exigua | reverse complement strand
TTTGATAAAATGCAGAGTTTTCCTTCTCTTGGTGCTGATGATCATGCCAGCAGCTTTACCTTAGTCGCCTTTTACGACATCTCGGTAAAAGTGAGGGTGGCTTATTCTACTCTGCCGGCGACGGCTTCTAACATTGAGAACTAATTGGGGCTCTTAACATATTTTAGCATGTCAGTGTATAAAGACAAATCTGTCAGCAACAAAATTGAAAAGTTCATAAATTGTTTCAGAGTTATGAAAGTATTACTCATGAAAGTTTAGTTTCGTAGACACAAAGGATTTTAGAATAACCCAGCTACGTTATAGCATATCGTAGACAAGGATGAGCGAGAGTTTATAGGGACTTTACAGGTTTTAAGCCAGGATTTTACAAGCGTCTTATTTAATATTTTACAAGGTAGAGAGACTATGGCAAGAGTGCTGCTTTGAGCAAAATTTGCCAAGTTTTCATATTAAAACCAATGATAAAATGTTGTATTATGTTTGACCGTCGAAAAGCCACGCTTCGGCATGAATGACCACTCCTTTGTTCCTCCAACGTAGGGCGACCACGCTTGAACTCGCTATGCCAACGAAAGACGGTTGATTTTGAAAGTCGCTCAAATGACTTAACAGGTTTTAAACTACATTTAAAATCGTAGAAAATCATCGCACTAAAAATGTCCTCGATGCAGATAATAACAATAATTTTAAAAGCCTGTCGAAAAAATGTGGAGTGATTTTCTAAGTTCGAACAGTGGTATTTTTACTTTTTAATAACTATATTTTTCTATATATAATTAAAAGTGGCCAATGCCTCATACAAAAAAGTTTTTTTTCGGAAAATTTTCTGAGTGGCCTGGTATTTCTACCATGCTAGGCGGTAAGGGAAACAGCCATTGTGAGGAAACCTGTACGTTTTGGATAGTTTCTGAAACGTGTAACCATGATTCATTTGGTCTAGTTCCCCTATATTAGGCTGCAAAGGTCAGGCAGTCGCTTCCTTGTAATTACCAGTAAAGTAAAGTATCAGCCAACTTATATACTGTCCCACTGCAGGCCAAAGCCTCTATCATAGAAATCAAGTCATTGCTACTATGATGGGATTAGGCTTAATCACCACGCTTGCCAAATGCAGATTGGTGATCGCAAACCGGAGCTATGTTCGAAAAATTCGAATCATACCTTTGCTCGACCTGGGATTCGAACCCTGGACCCCGAAATCACGGCCCGATACTTATACCATTGGACCAACAGGGCGTTTGTGTATTTACAAAAGAATAAATAATATAATATTTCACATTCCTTACATCAAAGATGGCGGACTTTCATACAAACTTCTAACCTCTTTGATAATGATAATGATAATTAGGCTTGTGGAATGGAAAACGACTGTTAATAGTATAAAGTATATCTTTAATCCCGGAATTTCAGGCATGTCCAGATTATTTGATAAAATTGCAAGTACCAAAAATAGCTCTATGTTCGAAAAAATAGAAACATATCTTTACTCGACCCGGGAATCGAACCCAGGACCCCGAAATCAGGACTTGGTACTTAAACCACTAGACTAATGGGGCGATGAAAGAAATGAAAATAGTTCAATCAATTTAGGTTCATACAGAACACTTATGAATGTCAACAACCCCTGGTTTTGGAATTTATTTTCAGACTCCTCAAACCCTAAATAGGTTTTAAAGCCTTAAATATTTTTTCAATTTGCATGTTAATTTAATTAACTGAATAGTGAACATAATTTATAATAACATCTTTTGTATACCTATTTTTTGCAAATAAATACTTTGACTTGACTTTGACTAAATCATGGTCTAAGAGTACTCTTGACTCCAAAGCGACTGCTTTGGACATGGTAAGATGAAGAGAAGGACGTATCCGTCCATCTGTTTATGGAACTCCTTACCCCTATAAAAAAAAAAACCACCACCCTCTTCACTCTTCCTCATCCCATTAACTTTTATACAATCGTCCTGTTATCGGCAGCCTGTAGTCAATGGTCCATCTTAGATTATCATATTATTATTTTTTATTGATATCAATCAATCTCATAATATTATGTGTATGTATGTAGTCTGTTATCTTATTTTATTCGAGCATAACTTATTTATTAGTTTATAATACTGTATATTATTTATGTATTAGGGTTATAACTTATATTTTAACATTTACAGTTTATCTCTTTTAGTTTATTTATTTTCCTTATTGAATATTGTACCACCTACCCCTTCTCTACTATTAAATGTCCTTTACCCGAAGGTTGTCTGGTAGAAATCGTTTTCAGCGATAAGACCGCCGAAATTGTGTATATACATAGAGTTCCATAAACGGATGGACGGATACGTCCTTCTCTTCATCTTACCATGTCCAAAGCTGTCGCTTTGGAGTCAAGAGTACTCTTAGACCATGATTTAGTCAAAGTCAAGTCAAAGTATTTATTTGCAAAAAATAGGTATACAAAAGATGTTATTATAAATTATGTTCACTATTCAGTTAATTAAATTAACATGCAAATTGAAAAAATATTTAAGGCTATAAAACCTATTTAGGGTTTGAGGAGTCTGAAACGAAATTCCAAAACCAGGGGTAAACATGTATATATATGTATATACTAACTGTGCTGCCTATTAAAGGCAGTTCCTAAGGGGTTTGTAGAAAAAAATTACTTCGACATTTACTAAAGTGTTAAGCTACTTTTGATGCTGACTGTACCTTCCACAGACAGATCATATAAATTAATAAAGGCTCTGTGGTACATACCACGATTTAGTTTGTATATGTTTGATATTTGTATTGATTATGGCTTTCGCTCGCGGCTTTATCCGCGTAGTATCCGATATAAAGCAGTATTTAGTTATTGAGTAATAGATATAATCATAAAATATTGTAGGTACTGCCATTGAAATAAAATTTGTAATCATTAGAATATTTAGAAAAACACAACATTTCTGCGGTACCTACATCATGACAGAATTCGATATTCTGAGACGTAGTGATTATTTGCTCAGTGATTCTGAGTCTATTTGGCATACATAATTAATGTTCTGTACGAATTTACTGAGTTAACTGGTTTTCTATTTCAATACTCAAAACTACTATCGTTAAACCTATACCGAAGATAAAATCACCAGATGAACCTAGTCAATATCGTCCTATCGCGCTTCTATCAACTTTCTCTAAGATTTTTGAGTCGGTAATGGCGAAACAGCTAACATCCTTTTGCGAAAAATACTCGATACTACATAATAGTCAAAATGGTTTCAGAAAAAATAAATCCACTGTTACAGCTCTCTTTAACTTTACACATCAGATTCTTGAAATCATTAATGAGAGAAAATATGCAGTTTCATTGATGCTAGACCTAAGTAAAGCTTATGATATGGTGAATCACGACATTTTGCTTAAAAAATTGTACGGTGTTGGAGTCAGAGGCACAGCTTATCGATGGTTGGAAAGTTATTTAAACAATAGGATACAGATGGTTCATATAGATTACTTGGATATAGATAAAAATACGTTAACTACATTTTGCTCACAACAACTAAAAATTAATAGTTCATTACCTCAAGGGAGTGTTTTGGGTTGCTTATTGTTTTTGATTTATATCAACGATTTGCCAAATTTTTTAGATAAGCAATGTATACTATATGCAGATGATATAAGTATAGTTTTACCTGTTTCTAATTGCGAGTAAGTCTAGCGAGATATTAATAACTGTCTAATGAAAATAGAAGACCGGCTCGAACACCATAATCTTCAACTTAATATAAATAAAACTAAATGTATGCAATACCACCCTTATCAAAAAGCACCATTAAAATTGAATGTCATGTATAATAGTAACAAATTGGAAATTGTAAACTCTTGCACATTATTGGGAATAGAAGTCGACACAAATGTTAACTGGAAAGCGCACATTGCAAAGATCTCTGGCAAACTCTCTAGGTTTATCTACGCGTTATATGAACTTAAAAAGTGCACGGACCTAAAAACCGCAACAACAGCGTATTATGCCTATGCTCACGCTTGGCTCAGCTATGGCATAATACTCTGGGGTAGTAGTACGGACGCAAACAATCTTTTCATTCTCCAAACAAAATGTTTAAGAATTATTGTCAACATACCAGAAAGACAGAGCTGTAGAACACATTTCACTTCACAAACAATTTTAACTTTAACTTCAATATATATATTAGAATTATGTAAATTTGTTCGACAAAATAAAGAATTATATAAACCGGCTAAAGAGCAGTATTCAATCCCTCGTAACCTGCGATTTAGAAAAAGATTAGCTTTGCCGGGCACTAAACTGGATATAGTTAGAAGAGGTACATATTACACTTCAATCAAAGTCTACAATAAATTGCCTAGCGTTATAAAAAACGAAACAAAATACCACCTTTTTTGTAATAAATTAAAGAATTATTTAATATCAAAAAATTACACCTTCTTAAGGATATTGATACGAGGAAAAAGTGGATATGTAAAGGTTGCGACGAGAAAACAAAAAAGCAAAAACAGTCTGAAATCAAGGGGAGACCAATAACAAATGAGAAAAAGCTGGACTCGCCTGAGCCGTATGGGGAACCTTTATCATTACTAACAGAATCGATAACTTCCACACCTATGGACACATCAGGCATAAAAGTGCGGGACTCGCATATCCACACTACAGACAACTTGTCAAATGATCCTCCGTTCAATTCTGATAAAATACATTGTAATGAAAATACGAGTAGCACAACGAAACCCAGAACATTACTAGCGACCAAATCATGCGAATCCTTTAAACAAGAAGATTTGTTGATGAACTCTCTGGATAAAAAATATAGTTTTAGTAGGAGTGCCGAATCCATAAATGAGCTGAACATTATAAAAGACATGAAAACAGAAATAGACGAGTTAAAAACCGAATTAAGCATTGTGCAAAATGAACTAGAGAATAAAATTTTGGAAAACATTGAACTCAACAAGACTATTAACAAATTATCAAGGACTAACAACTTTTTAAAAGATATTTGCCGAAAACCAAGCTCATCGAGAAAACATATGACCCAACTAGGAAACTCTTCTATGCTCACATATAAAACTGAAACAATAACAGGAGAGCTACGCTTCGGGGAAAATAATGAAATTCACTCCATAATAGATCTATCTCAAAGCTTGGAAAACATGATCGCTAAAGATAAAGAAAATGATCGAATTAAAAACCTGGAAAAACAGGTATCGGAATTATTAAAGCAATTAGAAAGCGCTCAAGAAGAAATTTTACATCTAGATCGAATAGTACAGTCACTACAGAATGAATTGGTGGACTATAAAATGTCATCCCCGAATTTGCACAGAACCGCAAATCGTGAGACTAAACATAAATTGTGCATTATTTCTAATGATAATAAAATTAATACCACGTCAATTATTGAAAAATCTGATCTGGGATGTTTGTATGAATTTTGTCATTACATTAAAAATGGAGCAGGCGTACTACACCTTATAGAAGATTTGGAACGGAAAACAAAAGGTTTTGACTTAAACGATTTTTGCATAATTATTTTAGGTGAACACGACTTTAGATACCTTACAGATCAGACGCTTGCCTCAAAGATCAGTGCAAAATTGAGGAATCTGCAACATACTAATATCATAATTATTTCACCTACCTATGTTTGTGGAGCACCTATCTATAACTACAAAATTGAGTCTTTCAACCGTTCATTATCTAATGACGTAACAGAAAACAGATACTTCTACTGCCTTGATGCAAATAAAAACCTTAAATATGAAATGTTTTCACCAAGGACTGGAAAGCTTAATTCTGCAGGTATGAGAACAATTATAAAAGATGTCCATGTATTAATCGGCCAAATAAGAGCTTCTAATGAGGAATACTTTTTTCGTTACCAAAGATAAAATACAGCGAATGCAACCTATAACAATAGAAATTCATGTCAAAATAACAAGACACTTACAGCAAGAGACAATAATACAATTGGCATTTTTCATCTAAATATAGCTGGAATACTTAATAAACAAGAAGAATTATTGTGCTCAATACGACAATTGGAACAGAATCACACTTACGTTGATGTAATTTGTCTCTGTGAAACTAATCTACAATCTGGGACAGAGGGAAATGTGAAGTTAGATAATTTCAAAACTGTGACATGGTTTTCTAGAAAACATAGTAAACGAGGGGGAGTTGCAATTCTAGTAAAAAAAGGTATCGAATCCCGGATAATAAGTGATCTAGCACAACTGTCTCAACAATTTATATTCGAATGCTGTGGTGTGGAGTTGTTGCAGTATGGAATGATGGTGATATGCATCTACACAAACAAGACTCCAACATCAACAAGTTCACTGTTTTTCCAGAAACTTTCCGAACTTCTACATGTTGTAGGTAACAAGAAAAGAAAGAAAATTATAATATGTGGAGATTGGAATATTGACATTTTGAAAAATACTAGTGTGTCTTTAGAATTAAAACAGATAATGGAAAATTATAATATCGACTTAAAAATAAAACAACCCACTAGAGTCACAAATAAAACTGAAACATGCATCGATCAAATTGCTTCCAATATAAAAAGGAGTAGATCAACCATACATGATCTGGGTTTATCTGACCATAAAGCCCAGACACTTGAGATTCCTGTCAAAACTAAAAAAGTGTCAAGCCCTAAGTGGTGGTATGAACTAAAAAGAGACTATTCAAGTGAAAATAAAAACCTTTTTTTTAAATGCTTGTCGAAATTATCTTTTTCTGAAGTATATGAACATAGTTTTAGTGCTGAGGACTCCTTTAACGAGTTTTACAATCTATATAAGTTGTTCTATGACTTATGTTTTCCGATTGTTAAAGTTAAAGCAAAATCTAAGAATAATAATTCAATTTGGTTAACAAAGGGCATTACAAAAAGTTGTAATACAAAAAGGAAATTGTATTTAAAATATCGCAGAAACATACCCACGTACAGTAAATATTATAAAAAATATTCTCAAGTATTAAAACAATGTATTAGAGTATCACAGAGAAATAATAATTTAAAATATATAGATAATATGGACAATAAATGTAAATGCGTCTGGAATATTATAAATAACTATACAAAAGATTGTGATCGTGATTCAATAGATAAAATATGTACAGAAAATAATGAATTTAAGGATCCTAAGATTATTTGTGAGCTTTTCAATCAGTATTTTGTAAATAGCGTAATTGAAAATTGTCCTGCAGGATTTAATAAAAATACGTTAGAAGGAAATGTGGAATCTATCGAACCCACTTTATTTCTCTATCCTGTCACTAATGACGAAGTAATGAAAATTGTCAAATCCCTTAAAAATTCTAAGTCTGTAGGATATGATGAAATATGTACTGAGATTATCAAGATGAGCATTGACACTGTGATTGAACCACTTACATTTGTGATAAATTTACAATTAAGAGAAGGTAATTTTCCTAACATTTTGAAAAAATCTGTAGTTAAACCTCTATTTAAAAAGGGCGAAAGAACATCTTTACATAATTATAGACCAATAACTTTAGTACCTATTTTTTTCAAAATTTTTGAGAGAGTTATGTTTAATAGAATGATGGATTTCTTTGAGAAAAATAATGTAATAAATGATAAACAAATGGCTTTAGGAAATGTAGATCTACGTCATTAGCAACATTTAAATTAATTAAAATAATTACCAGCAATTTAGACAATTACATTCCAACTGCTGTCCTTTTTTTAGATATGACTAAAGCCTTTGATTTTGTCTCCCATGAACGCTTGCTAGCTAAATTATATAAATATGGAATCCGTGGTCCAAGCTATCAGTGGATAAAAAGCTATCTAAGTGAAAGAGAACAATGTGTAGAAATTAAGAAATACTGTCGTAAAAGCAAATCCTTGGAAATATACAAATCGTCCTTTATAGAAAATAATTTCGGAGTGCCGCAGGGAAGTATCCTTGGTCCTTTATTATTCCTGCTATATATTAACGACCTGGTTAAATATATACCTCATGAATGTCTTCTCTTTGCTGATGATACCACGATTGTCTTCACAGGCGATAAAAGTGAAAATATCAAATCACACGAAGATAACATCACTGAAGCACTTGCTAAAGCTATTAACTGGTTGAATTGTAACAATTTAAATATCAATATTAAAAAAACTAAATATATGCAGTTGGTACTTATAAAAAGAAAATCCAAAATCTTAATATAACGTATAACGATCAAGTTATAGAAGAAGTAAAACATATAAAGTTTCTAGGAATAACAATTGATTGCTTTTGTGACTGGAAAATACAAATATCCAATATATGCTCTAAATTAAATCGATTTGTATTTGCCCTTAACCAAATAAGTCGATTGGTTTCAATAGAGGCAGCTATTACAGCATATAATGGCTATGTAAATTCTCTGTTGAGATATGGAGTTTTGATTTGGGGAAACTGAGTACATAGAGATAAGGCATTTATTTGCAAAAAAAAATTAGGTATAATTCGTGCTATTTTCTATTTAAAGCAAAGAGATTCATGTCGTCCATTGTTTCGTCAATACAATATACTTACATTACCCTGCTTATATATTTTTGATGTTTGTTTGTTTGTATATAAGAATAAGTCTTTGTTTCAAGAAAAATGTCAAGTATTAAAACGTAATCTTCGCTCTATGTATAAAAATAAACTGTACAAACCGCCTGTAAAATTAACATTAGTTTCTAATAATACTTTTATAATGTGTATCAAAATTTATAACTGTTTGCCAGATACTTTCAAAGTACATAAATTTGCTAAGTTTAAAAAGGATGTTAAAGTCTGGCTAGTTGAAAAATGTTTCTACAGCATCCAGGAATATTTTAACTACAGATAAAAATGTATTGGTCACTAAAATTGATCATTTGTGTATACGCTTGTAAAAGTAGAAATAAGAGCTTTTAATCAAATGTAATTTAGTATTAAGACCTGCTATGTACTTACCTTATTTCATACACAATAAAGACTTACTTACTTACTTACTTACTTACTTAAAATGTTTTTATAGTATCCACGAGTTTTTTCAGCAGAAAACTACATGATATTCTTATTACGATTTAGCTTTAGAAATCTTAATAAATTCTATATGTATTAACATTGCAGTGCCCCTGCGGGGTTCATGTTCAGAACTTGTAATTATTTTAAGATCTATTGTGAACAACATGAAAGCAATAAAAACTATGACTATGACTATGACTACAAAATCTACAGGCAAGAATGTATGAAAGTATTCGAGAAATCGTATGCACAGAAATGCAAACAATATTGTATGTTGACTTTAAAATAGTCTGCTATTTTTCTTAGTTACTACCCGTGTCGCCATTTTTCTTACGATATTTTTAAATTCTCCCTCACCTGCTACAACGTGGAATGTGAATCCTTGTAGTCATTTCTAGAGACGTTTACAATTTATTTTAGTATACTGCAGTATTTTAGCGGAAGTAAATCGATGTCTTGTGTACATCAGAAATACACGGTATGGATAAATAGATAGATAGATATACTTTATTGCACAAAATACACAACTTAAGTACTAGGCATTACAGAAATTTTGTGAACAATTTCGGCGGTCTTATCGCTGAAAGCGATTTCTACCAGACAACCTTCGGGTAATAGTAGAGAAGGGGTAGGTGGTGCAATATTCAATAAGGAAAAAAATAAACATTACGGTGACAATCACAGATCACTATATGTATATGTCGCAAGCAAGTGAAAATGAAGGCAGGACGTACTATTCAAAAGGTATCATATTATAAGTCTGTTTCGTACTCGTTTTCTACAGTAATTACTATTTAAACTTTTTAGGGTTTCTAAATTCATTTTTTATTGTCAAAGCATTTTATTTGCATAGAATAGGTACATAAGATGTCTTAATAACTACATTAGCTCTCTATTCAGTTCAGAGAATTAAATATTTCAGGCTTATTAATAGATAGAGATAAATAAGTCCACCATATAATCAATAATATCAAAATAAGATTCATTTTATAATTAATAACATATTGAAAAACTCATTCAGATTATAAAAAAAAATGTTTTTTCCTTGTCTCTTCTTCCTTTTTTATGTGGTCTGCTCTCTGGTCATTTACACCTATCTATAAGAAATATTTTTATTGAATTTTTGTTATAAATTATCTATGTATATATTATGGGGTATGTATGTATTGTTTATTATTATTTATGTAATTTAATAATATTAATATATAAAATAAGGTATATTTCTGCCATTCTCAATTTCATTTGTTAAACTACTTTTCACTGCCTTCCCTTATTACGAAACGATATTTCTTTCCTCAACCCAAAGGTTGTCTGGAAGAAATCGCTACAAGCGATAAGACCGCCTTATTGTACTGTCTGTTGCTGTTGTATCATGCTTGTATTTTATTTTTGTGCAATAAAGAATATCTATCTATCTATCTATTTGGCTATCAGCCACAGACGCAATTTTTTTGTCATAATGTCTAAAGATATACTTGAATTAGTGTGGAATTTTACTGTACAATTGTATTGTAACAATATTTTTGACAGACTTTTTTTTTATATGAGAGGTGGCAGACGAGCAGACGGATCATCTGATGGTAAGCAATCCCCTTCCCCCCCATTGGGCCTCCGGTAACCTCACTCACGCGGCGAAACACAGCGCAGGCGCTGCTTCACGCCGGTCTTCTGTGAGGCAGTGGTATCACTCCGGTCGAGCCGGCCCATTCATGCCTAAGCGTGGCTCTCCCACATTTGAAGACTGTGTCTTTTTTTCCTAAAATATAATTAAAACTTACCATTTACCATTCATCAAACTTTAACTTTATTCACTTTTCACTAAAGTCGTATAATGTGCGAGGTTTTATAACTTTATAAAAAGATTACTAATCAAATACTTTTCCTTTAGGTTATAATAGTTTGAAAGATTGACGCTTCCAAAGTGCCATTTCACTGACTTTTATTAAACAGCCTAGGCCTAAACGGGCCCGTTCTGCAATTTCATTACTTTCTGAAATACATCGACTTTCAAAGGGACTTCATAACACCACAGAATTAGGCAGCAAGAATCGCAATAGCTGTACCGGCAGGCCTCTGCCGGCGGGATTCGGGAACGTATATGCGGTATTTGTAAATGACGGACAATGTAAAATTGTATAAAAATAATTATTTAATGCGTAAACATTGTAAAAGTACGCTCATTGTCCAAAGGTGAGAAAATTAGTGACATTAGAAAAACAAATGAGTAGCGATATTTGAAAAAAGAATAAAGTATTCTTCGCGCCATAAAAGTAAACAAAGAAGGTTTCATGCATCAAGTCTTTCATCCTCGACAATAGCTATAGTTGGCTTTCTGCCAACTATAATATTGCGATTCTTAAAATTTTACAAACTATTTTTTCCCAAAAGGTATCAAAAACATATATCTTTATAGTGAAATAGATTTAAGTCGAATTACTATATGATCTGTGGACATTACTAATCCATAGTTTTTTTAAATTTTCGCATTGCATTATAGGTATTAGGTAACTATAATTAATCAAGACGGGAATTAACTCGATATTTATTATGTGATACAACATTGTGTACTCACACGTCGAGCAACAATGTTGTATCAGCCCACTGCAGGGCAAAGGCCTCCATCATAGAATGTTATCGATACTATGATGGGATTAGGCTTAATCACCACGCTTTCCAAATGCGGATTGGTGATCACAAACCCGAGCTATGTCCAAATAATTTACACATATTTTTCGCTCGACCCGGGAATCGAACCCAGGACCCGAGATCACGGCCACCGAAACCATTAGACCAACAGGGCGTTGACGATATTTATAAAGTGACACAATATTGTATCACATAATAAATATCGTGTTAATTCCCGTCTTTATTAATTATAATTACCTATCCATTCTTCAACACTATGTCAATATTGCATTCCGTCGTCATCTATAAATGAGATTTCGTTTAAATTGATTTATAATTTTTCTGGTGTTATTATTGTATCTTGTACTTATGTAATTATTGGTGATCTTATAAATAATTAAATAGCTGACATTAGATTTCGGATTATGTTCTATATTGTCATAAGAATTACAATTCAAATTACATGAGAAATTGTTTATTTATTTAAATTTGGTACGCAAACAGATCACAGTCAATTAAAAAACAATATATAAAAATTAAAATTAAATAAGCTAGACCTATCCTAAAGTAGCGTACACAGCTTGGTCAAAATATAAGTTCGCTACTTTTATAAATTAAATTGCGATAAATTAAAATTACAATCTAATAAGTCTACTGATAACGTTTTTATACATTTAATTTAAATAAATTAAGTTAAAAAAGGAATTAAATTAAGATTAAATTATAAGTATTATGATGAAATTAAAAAAAAATTGTTTACAAAATGATATTTTATATTCGTTAGACTTATTATACGAAAACCCAAAAACAACACAACACATTATTGACATAGTCGAATCCAGATTCAATTGAAATAAATACAGTTCTCACAATGAAATAATAATAATAATATCCTCCAATCCGTTATATCGATCATGGCGGCCAATCTCAGCGATCAGCCATCGACGAAGGGCATAATATAGTGCACAAGTATTTAAATAAATAAATATTTCACAACATATCATACATTGATCTGACTCCGAGATAGTAAGCTGTAATCCTGTGTTGACGGATATAAGAATCACAGCGGATTACAAATATATACATATAATCTTTCTTTTGTACATACACACGTTATAATACATACAACACCCAGACCAATATCAACAGACATGTTCTGCAAATATTTGTATTGTAGCGGGGAATCGAACCCGCCACCCTTGGCCAAAGGCGCGTTCACTACCATTGTTCCAAACGGGTCGTTATTTTCGCAGACACACGTGCACATTCTTTCCCGTACCCTCTTATTTCGATGGAAACTAGTATAGCACGACCCCAGAGTGATTGGCGCAGGACCAACGCTTTAACGTGCTTTCTCCGAGGCACGGGGTTACAAGACCTGCCAACTTCTAGAGCCTCCGGGCTAACACTGAGAATTTCTTAACAAAAAACTCAGATACAAATTTCGGCCTGACTCAGGGGCATCGAATCGTGACCCCAAGCGCAACCGTCGCTTTTTACTCCACAATGAAAATATTACGTAGTTTACCTAACAGACGGTTAAAGTAATAAGGATTATAATTTTAAATAATTCAACTGATATTAAAAAATATACTATTTCAGAGGGTAAAGATATAGATTATATTATGAGTTTGGTAAGTTATGAATATGGCGTGCTTAAATAAATTTGATTCGTGGGGAGAGCACGCTTCGGTCACTGTATGAGCCGGCTCGACCGGAGTGACACCACGCCACACAGAAAACCGGCGTGAAGCAGCACTGTGCTGTGTGAGTGAAGGGTACCGGATGCCCAACCCGGGGGAAAGGGGGGTTTAAAGGTTGGCAACACACTGGTGTCGCGGGTTCGTCAATCGTTTACCATCAGGCTATCCGTCATGCTCGTCTACCAGCTATAACATAAAAAAAATTGAAAGTGTTGTGTGTGTTTCGATTTGTTTGTCTTTGAGTGACCCGATATAACAGTGGTCGTGAACGTTGCCTCTGATATAAGGGTTG
>JADPWL010001349.1:0-16156 GCA_019059595.1 Marasmia exigua | reverse complement strand
TTTGGCGTTTTTGGCTAAACTAAGCATACGACCTCGTGCAAATGTTCAGTTTAATTAGTGTAGATGACCTCAGTTTTTAAAAAGAAACTTATCCTAGACGAGCAGAAACTAAATCCTTTTTACAAATTTTGCCCCCAGTCGATTCCGTCCACGTCAACGATTCGCGTCATCTTGTTTTTATGTGATAGTGGCAGACAAGCAGACGGATCGCCTTATGGTACGCGTTTTTGCCGCCGCCCGTAGCCAACCCGCGACACCAATGATGACTAAAGTGCCTGCCACCTTTTAAACCCCCCTTTCCGCCCGTTAAGCGACTACTTTTAGCGTGAATCATTTTTCGCGTTTGTGCACGACCAAACATTTGTGCATGTTATTTAATAACTCGTATAAGTGTTTTTGCCGAGAGGTTATAACCCCAAAACTGTTTCAATAGATCCGTTTAGTAGCTACAAAAATAAAATCAATTGTCGTCAGGATACGGGGGGGGGTGTTCCCTACCCGTCACCGTCAGGGAAGTAGGTGTAAACGGCATCTTCTAGCAAACGCGTACTTAACCTGCTAGACCAATTCTCACATTCTCACAACATCTCATACGTTGAACCTGATTCGTACTAAGTAGCTTTAAGCCACTTTGTTTACAGATATCAGACAACAGAGGAACACAAATAATATGCTTAAATACATAGATTACACCCAGACACTGAACAAACACAAGGTTCATCGCACAAATGTTTGTCCAGGTGGGGATCGAACTCCCGACCTTTGGCGTAAGCACGCAGGGTCACTACCATTGCTCCCGGTCCGGTCAGTCCATTCATTTCAATCACCTCTTTCCAGATGCGATTGGGGTTGCCAGCCGTAAACTATAATAAAACAACACGTAATATTTATAAATAGATGCACACTGCCAACTCAAAATATTTCCCACAGCATTTTACGTAGCTGGTCGTTTCTTCGTTTTTATCGACATGAGCCGTCCTCATTACTTATCAGTATTAATTATATAAAGAAATATACGTTTAACACATCAAGATAATCCCTGTTCGCCGTGTGGTCCCCGGCAGAGTAGAATAGGCCACCCTCCTCTTACAGCGGAGGTGTCGTAAAAGGGCGACTAAGGTAAAAGCGCCTGACAGAGAGTCATCACACCCGAGAAGGAAACTCTGCTTTATATCAAAACGCCTCGCCAACACCGTCTGCCAAGCGTGGTTAGTATGGGCAATTACCCTCATTGAATTGAGGGAGGCCCGTGCCCCAGTATGGGGGACTTAAATGGGCTGATGATGATGAAATTGTTTTATCACATCCTACTTAGCATGATTTTGAATTACGATTAATACTCCATGGTGTACTTATACAATTTATTAGAACAAATTATGAGCCCTGTTAGTGCACAATAAAATTATTTAGGAGCTGCGGGAACCTGCGATGCGGTGTCCCATGGTCGTCGCATCGCTACCCATCAATGATCCGTCTGCTCGTCTTCCACTATGTCGTAAAAAAGGAGGAGAGGAGTGGGCTTTAAGCATTAAATTGTTCTCTTTTAAGATATATCATTTATAGATACAATTTTTAAATAAAAATATAGTGCAACTTATGTATTTATTATTGTTCTGTATTATTTTTTTATTTATATTGCACTTTACACATTTAAGTGACTGGTAGGGCACACTAGCGACGCCATCGTTTTAATTTTAAGGCTCCTAATCCGGATCTATTTTTTAAAAAATCGGGATTACAACTCTCCGCAAATACTTATACTATTTATTAAATAACCATGGCAAAATCTTTGAGTCCCGCGTACGCGAAAATTGATTCACGCCAAAAGATGGCGTAACATGTAAAAAAATATATAAAGCGTGGACACAGGTGTAATAGCTCTAATTTTGGGGACGTTGGACGGATGTGTTCATTTCAATCAAAAAGTATTCTTTATCATCAAATTTTACATCATGTAATGCCATACACCCTGTAAAATAGTACAGTAACGACATATTATTTGTAGTCGGGCTAATTGCCGATAAAACAGAAGACGTCAGCTTAAACTGGAAAAGCGAGATATTGCTTAACTCAACAAAGCACAAATTAGCAATAGAATGGAATAAATTGGTTCTAGTCTAAAAATAAAGCTAGTAACATGGTAAATTGAAGCTGCCGTGTTTACAAACCATGCTTATACTGAATTTAACATACTGTGAACTAACACTGGCGACGGTACTAAGTGACAGTTTGAAATGGCCACTCAATAGTTTATGCATTCGATAAAAAAAAACACACCTCTCTATAACACATCCTTAGCGTATGGTTCCCATTGCTCCAACGCTTGGACGCCATTGAATAATTCGATACTATAACTCGATTAAAATGCGAACTCGAGTCCGCTTCGCTAACCCAATGACAAAATCCACTATTTACAGAGAGCAAATCCCATGTGGCAATCATCAACTTAAACGTTTATCGATATTCATATTGTTAATAATAGTTACTAAACTGTCGCGAAGTCCGTCTCACTCGGATTCGATCGGATAAAGAGGACTGAACTTGACCGTCTGATGTTTTATTGGTTGTTTGCTGGTTAATCGCTAAATGAGTCACGTTACACTATGGCTGGCTGCGACAACATTGAAATAGTATATAGGAATTCATAACTTTTTAAATTTATCTCAAACGTAGAAACTTTACGGCGTGTTCTTGGTTATTTCTATGAAATAGATAAGAATCTCGTTTACGTTATGTCAAAAATGATTAACTACTTGCCACACTCAGAGTCGTTGATTACTTTAGTTTGGCTACTTAAGTTAAAAATATTGACCCTTATTTTGATACGCATAAAGACTACCGATACTAAAGTTAATGACTTAGCCTTAATGACGTCTCTGAGTGCGGCCGTTAGAAGGAAAATATGACAAAATTCTGTATCTACATGTTATGTGCAATAAAATTATATTTTTTATTGTTTTCTTGTACCTAATACATTTTGTTTTCATTTATATTCCTGATCTGCTTATTTTTATTTTATTATGTTTGATGTCCATTTTTTACAAATCTGATCTGGTCATTTTTTCATTACATCTAAACATCTACATGGTTATGAATTACCCCAATTTCAGACAACTGATAATTCATTGTTGGCGACAGACCTCCTTTTTCTGTTTTTTTATTAAAGTACATATATTGTTTTTTTTTGGGGGGGGAAAAAAAAAAAAATTGTTTCGTTTTTATATAATGTCTTTTTTTACTGTTTTTTGTATTTCAGTGTAATTCAGATTCACCAAAGCAAGTCGTGTCTCCGTCGAGTTACATAAAGTTTTTTTTTTTGTGAATTGAATTGGCTTTCAGCGGCTCTTTTGGAGTCCCGTTGGAAGCGCATCGCATTTCAGCGTCCAAGGTCATTTTTTGGACAGACTTGCTGACTATTTTAAAATGGTTGTGCGAATGACGGTGCAAGTAACAAGTTGTATACAAGCCGTAGCACAAATGATAGGAGAAATTTTTGAGACAGCCGATCTCGGCGACTGTCGTCCATGTCCCCATCGGCCGCTTAACGTCGCCGTTAACGCTACTCTAGGGCAGCTATCCCTTTCGCCATCTTCCAGATGGTTTACGGGCCCAGATTTTCTACTCACGCGTTTAGAAGAGTGGCCTGCCAAATCTTACCATCAGGCACCTCCGGTTTTAGAGGAATTAAAGCCCGAATATGCGCGTGTCTTTTTAGTTACCGATCGGCATTAGCTTTCCCTGTGGTGGCTGATCATACCCCGCCTCACCAGATGGACTTGAATAGTCAGGGCCACAGCCCGTGCGAACTCATGTACAAAGTCTTTTAGATTTCGTTTAGGATCCCAATGCCTTAATTCCAAATTACCATGGCGTGCCCCCCAAAAAAAAAAAAAAAAAAATGATAAGACTTTTTGTGGTCTTTTAAGACCTTTTTTAGCCCAAGAAGTCGTAGAGGCTGAAAGCCAAAAGCTGCTGTTAAAATCTCAAGGAAACTCTTACAACGAGGAATTTCTGAGACTGAGCGTCCGTCTTCTCCTAACCGTTCAGGGCAGACTTAAGAACCGTCTAGATGGACGTATCCAAGCAGTCTCAGAAACAGTCTCGCAGGAGATTAATCCTATCGTGTTGGACAGCCGTCATCCAATCGTTTAGTCGCTCCTCTCCCATTAGCATTCAAAATTTGGCCACGGCAATACTAACACAGTAGTTAACCTCCTGCGAGGTAAGTACTACATTATATGTTACGTCAAGTTGAGGTCTGTCGACCAAAAATTGTAGTTTCTGCTATGCAAGAAGCTGAAAACGTCTGTGCGCTTGGCGACCTACCTGTGAACGGTTGGCTCACCACCAACGCCATTTAGTATACACACCTGGAATTACCTTTGGCCCTGTGGAAAGTCCCAGTTGGACACAGATGGACAAAAAGCGTTGGGTAGCATTAATTACCTACGTCACCACCGGGCCGTGCACCTAGGACATGGTGGGGAGGCCTGTATGCAGACCATGCAATCATGCTCTTCGGATGGTTTACACGCAGTCATGCTGTCCCACAACCAGCTAATCTATGGACAACAGGATGGTTGTTTTGTCGGCCCGCAGCCTGCGCCGACGTTTTCGACTTTTTGGCGGGACAGAAGATAGAGTAGGCGTTCATGTGGGGGTTCATTCCACCTGCGGCGCCATCTATGGGCGGTGTGTAGAAGCGTTTGGTGCGCTCAATAAAGACTGCCCTACACGCCACCGTACGAGAAAGGGCGCCACGGGAAGAGGCGGTGGCGATCCTACTGTTTGAAGCTGCGAGCGCGGCTTGTCAACTCGCGCCCAATAACCCAAGTACCCGTCAATCCCAACACCCTGCAGGCACTTACCCCATTCCACTTTCTGCTGGGGACCTCGTCAACTGAAACCCGACGTGGATTTGTGCTGCCGGGAGCATTTCAAGAAGGCGTTGAGGCTGGTGAAGATGTTTTGGGGCGCTGGCTGTGTGAATACTTGTCAACCCTGATTTCCAGGACACCGGGGACATCCCACCCTCCGTTAAAAATTGGAGAGCCGGTATAAGTGGTCAACCAGAATCTACTCTGAGGTAACTGGCTCAGGAGAAGAATCACGAAGATCATCCACGACCCGGACGATGGGGCAAGAGTGGTGGTGTTTAGCGACAGCAGGGGGACACTTAGAGACCCTCCCCCCCCCCGGTGCGCAATAGTGGGGCCCTTAATACTAGAGCAGGATACCCCAGAAAAACTAGCGCCACAAGCTGGTATCCCCCAGATAGGCACTCAAGAGGCCGGTGCGCAAGTGGTGCCCTATCCAGCTTGAGCAGGGCATCCAAGAGGACTGCGCATCGGTACCGTCGCCTCATGGACTGGTGCTCTGCTCCGGGCCCTCGCCAACATGGGGCGATGGACCTCCTTTTTATATGTGTTTTTTAAAAGTTCATATATATTTGAAATTGTTCGTTCTTTATAAGATTTTTTTATTATTGTTTTTGTATGTCAGTGTAATTCAGATTACCAAAAGCAAAGGTCTTTTAATTAAGTAACAAAGTTGGTGAATTGAATTGGCAACTGTCTGCCGCCATAGGTGAGTCCCCTTACCTTTATCATGATGCCGCTGCCACGGACGCTAGGTAGGCGCCTCATATTCTATCCTCAACATTCATAAACAGAAACTTTTGACTCGACCTGGCTATCAAACCCTATACAGGAATAAAGCAATGCTCAGGCAACGCTTTCACCTAGCTCATTAGCTGAGTGACTAGTGCATCTGACAAGCGACTGCACTGCACCGCACATTTATTATTATTACAGCCATGTGACTGACTATTTATGAGAAGTAATTTATTTTCTTTTGAATTTCCAAAAGTTGTTAAGAATTTGGTGAGGTGGTTAGATTCCTCTTCTCTGTCGCTATGCTCATGAGAGAGGTCGTGGTCAAATTGAGGTGCCCTTGTTGGTGTTAGAGGCGATGATGAGGTGGTTAAAGGTATGTAAATGTTAACTGATACTCATCATCATTCTCCTGCCCTTTTCCCAGGTTATCTAGGGTCGGCGCAGTCTTCCTTTTCCATACGTCCCTGTCATTCATCATCGAATCATCCATCCTCATCCATCGATACTCCCTGTATATGAACTAGGTTAATTATAAAAAGCCAAATTATATGTTTCAGCTGTGGCATAGCACTTGAAGGGTAAATAAAAGGTTACATCAAGAACTAGTGGTGTATTTTACTGTCTTGCGGTCTTTTTTATGTCGCTTAAACCAAGTAAACAAAACTGTTATGTTTTCTTGTAAAAACGAACGTTATATTTTGGATTGTCTATTTTTTGCTGCAAACCTTTAAACCCCCCTTTCGGGGGAAAAGGGCGGTGTTTAAAGGTGATTGGGCCTCCGGTTGCTCACTCACGAGCAAAAACACAGACAGGCTTTTTCACGCCGATTTTCTGTGAGACGTGGCATCACTCCGGTCGAGCCGGCACAGAAAAATGGGGTTCTATGATTGATTTTTACTTTTAATTAGCTTTAACCAGTTCAGAGCAAATTTTTAGGGTCTTTATCCTACTACAAAACATTTATATCAGATTAAGGTGGTTGGCGACAGGACCTTCGTATATTAATATTGATGTTTTTATAAGTTACACTTGTTTTTTTTTTGATTTTTCATATTTGTATTGAGTGTGCTCTCAAGTGTAATTCAGATGGTGAAGGATATGTTTGTTTATTTCCGTTTTGTTTCCTGCTGCTGCCGCCTCCTAGGTGAGCTCCTCAGAATGATATAGTTGCCGCTGCCCGGATTTAGGTAGGTGTCCTCATATTTCCATTTTTAACAATGGGGTTGTTCCTGACCCCGCTACAAGGTGGCCGACGATCTGTGAAGGTCACGAGAAACTCCTTGGATTTGGCGTCACACGACTTCCTGTGTAAAATCATTAGACCTATATCCAGCTGTAGACGTATATTGGTTTAAATGATGATGATATCTATCTTAGATTTACTAACAAACTTTCTAAAAAGTCTTCATCCCAATATTTTCCATTCTCTTTCACCCCTCAAGCCAATGATTGCCATGTTTTTCCTTCATGGTGCCTTCTTCTATGATCTTCTCTTAGCGCCTGTCCTTTGCCGTAGCGGTTACCGAGACCCATCCCCGAGAAACGGAGCTTAAAGCACTCCCACCCATCAAAAAAAAAGAGTCAATGCTATTGGATTGTTTGTTGCACATCAATCACAATCATCGACTCATCTCACGTGATTACAGCCCCAACATTGACACCCAAGCCAACAAACGCACTTTTTAAATACTAGACCGACAAACCATCAAAGCGAGGTTCAACTGATGGAATAATCAACGCGCCCATGAACATCCGGCATCAGAAAGATCGGCTATGTGTTGCCGCCTTTTTAACAAAAGCATTACTGTTCTTTGAAGGTCCCTAATCGTATACGTCGAAAAATACTCCGGCAGCAAAACCGTTCCACAGAACTGAGGTCGTGGTAGAACTTTCCGCGAGGAAACGCAAGTATTTGACCGCCCATCCATCGAGATGGTGCGATGGCATGACTATCCGCTTGCGTTTGGTCGACGTAAGAACTGAACAGGGAGTGTCGGTAGAAATGCTTTCAGATTGAAATTGAAAAACACCTTTTCACAAGACAGTTCCCTACTGTTTTTCTGATTTGTTCAGTTTTTTATTTATCTTCTCTTTTTTTTAAGTAGTTTCTAAAAACAAACATTTACAGTAACGCACGCACGCCGCACCACATACACACTTACAAATATCTCTTTCACACACACACACACACAACACACACACACACACACCCACACACAACACACACACACACAACACACACACACACACAACACTACACACACACAACGCACACCACACACACACACACACAGAAACATGAACCCGCACGATTTGGATTGAATGTTTTTTAGTGTTTATGATTGAGGAGTTAGATTAAAGTAACTATTTAATTTTATACTTACCTATTTCAGATGTAAGATGTGATACTTATGTAGTTTAGATTCACCAGCTAATTCATAGCTCTCAAATCCGCATAAAGCCGGGAGAAGTTGAAAACCAGCGCTGGCCGGTATACCACCTCGAGGCAGCAATGATCTGAACTCGTCCCTTTGGTCTCAAATTGTTCTCGCTTTCCTCAACTAATGTACTTATAATTATGTTTTTTACAGATACAATAACGTTTTTATTTATTATTTTAAACCTAGCTGTCCATAAAATCTAGTGGCCATTTTATCGGGTGCATTACATAATTTCAGCTAAACTCAGACGGGAGATTATGCAAAGTAGGTCACATGTTGCAATTCCTGGACGGCTCGACTGAGCCACCACAGAGAAAAACTTTTCATTAAATTTTATGTGTGTTGTTTTCCACTGCCTGTGTGTAGTTTTAAAACGTTTTCTTATAAAACCTTGTATGAATTCTTTAACTTCTACATAGGCAAATAAAATGTAAAATAATGTGTTATTAGCGCAAGTGAATATGCCACCCTCACTCTTACCGAGTTGTCGTAAAAGGGCGACTAAGGTAAAGCTGCTGGCATGATCATCAGCACCCAGAGAAGGAAAACTCTGCATTTATATCTAAAACCCTCGCCAACCCGTCTGCCAAGCGTGGTGAGTATGGCAATTACCCCTCATGTGATTGAGGGAGGCCCGTGCCCCAGCAGTGGGGACTTTAAATGGGCTGACGATGATGAATGTGTGTATTTACACTCACTTATCTTAATATACATTCAGGACCTCCTTTTTACGCTGGCTCGACCAGAGTGATACCTCACAAAGAAACCGGCGTGAAGCAGCACTGTGCTTTGTTTCGCTGCGTGAGTGAGGGTACCGGAGGCCCCACCAGGGAAAAGGTGGGGTTTAAAGGTTGGCAGCGCACATGTGACTCCACTGGTGTCGCGGGTGTTCATGGGCGGCGGCAATCGCTTACCGTTCGTGATCCGTCTGCTTGTATTGCCACCTATTACATAAAAAAAGAGTACACGCCACCAAAGGAGTCCCGTGAAAAGCGCGCTTGACTCGCCATCAACATTCAATTTTGAGCTTATGTCCTTTAGTCACAAGGAATCTCGAATTTTAGTTCCGTGTTTTTTCCGCGGGACTTTCATGGCGCGGGACCTCTACGATATTTCGAGATTTCCACTGCAGGTTAATTTTTGAAAGTATAGGTACTACTTTCAAAAATTAACGCTGCAGTGGAAATATCGAAATACTAACACTTGAACACTGGGGCAAAAGAAAATACAGAAACGTAGAGTCGCTATTGCCAGGTGTTACAACAAAAAGCTGAAATTAAAAGTTCGACAAACCGTAGAATTGCAGGAAAGATTTCGAACAATGCGAAGACGAAACTAAAAGGTATATTTTAAGAGGCTTTAAACGGAACAGTGGGGCCGCCACCAGATATTTATTGACTGTAGTGTAGTTAGGACAAAAAAGTGGTCACTTAAATTTTTAATCTGGCTAGAGATGATTGTGACATGAATTGTGTGTGCTAAAGCTTATATAAAAATCACAAATCCTGGTGTGTGTGAGTGTGAGTATTTTTTTATGTGATAGGTAGCAGACGAGGTTTTTAGTTTTTTAGATTTTCGCGTTGCATTGTAACTATAATGTATCAAGATATGTACAAATATGTGAGTACACAATGTTGTATTACATAATGAATATCGTGTTAATTCCAGTCCTGATACATTATAGACGAGTTTTTTAGTTTGAAAGGTTAATTGATCGGAAGTGTTCTTAGCTATGTTAGATGGAAATTGATTCAAGATGGCCGCCGCCACAAATGATGGATTAACATATTCTACGACAATCCCCCTCGATATAGGTATCAAATAAATGGGGGTAATATTGTAATCGGATCTATTTAATACCTGGAGCCCAAGTCTCGGGCTTGTGACATTTTTAAACATGGCGGATAGCACCTGAAACTATACAAAAAAACTATGTATTAGTGGATATATGTCTTATGAAATAAATGTCACGATCCTCGAGAATTGGCTTCCTGACCAACTGTTTCCCCGCCCCCCCTAATTCACTTTTTGATATACACTGCTCCTGCGGTTTCAGCGCGTTTAAATTGTACCTATATTTTTGTGAATGTTTCACCAAAATATTTTTTTATATGATAAGTGGCAGAAGGATCACCAGGAGACCAATTCTCTGCTCGTGATATTTTAAAAACATGGCGGATATTGTAACGCAGCCTGCAGGGGCTTTCGTTATACTACATAACTACTCTAAAGAAGTTACCTTTGGTGTGAACTATAGAGCGTCGTTTTCCGTTTGCTATAGAGCTTTTTTTTTTTTTTGTATATCATTTTATGATTATGTCTTGTTTAGCATTACTCTTATAGTGTTATTTATGTTCCTTGTACATTTTTATCTGTAAATAAATTTAAAAGTTAATTGTTTGTACATATTTAGATTGTCTATCTGACATTGTCTCGACAAGCTGTACGTTGTCTACTGTTTTTATTTATTCTATCGATTGTCTATTCAATTTAACTATGGAGTTTTAGCTATGTTTCGAGGGGGAAAAAATTAATTTTTTTTCTATTTTGTATGAATTTAAATTTTAAATGTTGTAAGAAATGCGCTTTGCAATAATAAACGGACGCACATGGGCAGGACCACCAGTCTACCACCAGCCTCTGAGAAGCTCATAACCTCCAGCTATACATGCCAGTATACGTTTCCCGTAAGTCGTGTCTGGGCACTAAGGGTGTGCCTCCCTGCACCCACGCGCGTCTCCCTTCATTCGTGCGCGTATCCGCGTCGCGCCTACCCGCGGCCGGCTTGCGGCGTGCGCGTATCTTTGTCGCGCGCCCCCATTTGCTGCCTCCTGCGCTCGGCGGAGCCCTACCGCCCGCCTCTTGCGTCCGCTGGATCCTACCGGCGCGCTGCCTGGCTCACCCTGTTTTACCGGGGGCCCTACCACGGGTTGCCCATTTTGAACTTTTACCTTGTATATATATTTAGTGTATTGTACCGGTGTAAATGCATTGTAAGTTCTTTTTTAAGTTAGATTTAAGAATTTTGGACGAGGCCCCAATCATTGTACATACCTCTTATAATTATAGCCCTCTTCCCTCTATTCTATTCTCTTCTTCTTCCCACATACCTTTTAGCTCCGTAACCCTCCGTTAGTTGACAAAGGTTTTTTTGGCCCCAACTCTATAGAATCCCTCCCTGTTCTCAAAAATTCTAAAATAAACTTGCACAACTTTCTGTATATAACTACCTTTTTCTTTTGGCTCCACTATTAGACGTCTCTTTACTTCTTAGATATTTTCTTTCCCTATTCTCCCTCTATTTTTTCTCACTAAATAAGTGAAATAAAATAAAAACTATTGTAAATATTTTATTTGCTTTTAAAATTTAACAAATTCTTAGAAATGGCTCGTCTTATAGAATTTAATTTACTTAATAGCGGAACTTGAATACTACTTATCATTAAGGAACGAAACTCCTGCGGATAACCTTGTATCGCTTAGAAACAAATTGTTTTTATTGCTTCCGTAATTTTCCCTTTCCTAAACGGAGGTCATTATTGATTCTCCCGTTCATCTGGGTGACGATTTGTCGCCAGCTTATTTACAATCTTATTTTAATCTCGATGTTGGACCGATACGAACTCGGGTATCGAAATTATTTAAGAAAATTGAAACTTGATAAATCACGCTTATTTTATCGACTGACAGAATTGCACTCATGTAAGTGACAGCGACTCAAACCTTAGAGACCTTATGACGACTTTAAAAGGAAGTTTACTCTTTTGACTGAACGTTTTTGAAGCTTTTTTTCAAAACCAGCTGAGACTTCACAGGTACCAACCTCTTTGTACTCACCTTTGCCGATTTTCAACCTAACGGTTATGCACCTTTTCATAATTTTCTCTTACCAGACTTATCTAGAATGACTAAAAAACATTACTTTGATGGGACAACTTTCCTAGAGCTTTTCTATCGAAATTGATGAATTTTTACTTACGAACAACTTGATAGGCAATACTTTAAAGCTCGGCCTTCAACATTTTTGAGTACGATCTTCTTATTGGTTTAAAAATTCCATCTATCGTGACCCTTCGTTAACTTGGGATCGCGTTTCCGAGTTGTTAATTAAGGACTTTGGCCATTCTGATTATGAACATAAACTACTGCAGGCAATAAAATCTCGTACTCAGGGTAAATCTGAGTCTATTATGGTTTATATTCCGAAAGATGTTTGAAATGTTTTCGAGACTAAGCGAGAAATTACCTGAGCAGGAGAAACTGCAAATACTTCCTACGTAACATCCGTTCCTTGTTATACTTCTTTTGTTGCTCTTAATAAATTTGATTCTATTTGGCTCTTTATTTCTTATTTCGACAATTTGAAAGCGCTGTATTGACCGCGACAATAATTTTAAAGAACCTGACATGAATTCTCTTATTCCTGAATTATCCTTACACTAAACACGAATTCTAACCTTTTAACGAACACTAAAACTAATGTTACACATACTTTTCACACTCTAAACATTCTTTCACTCCTAATTATGATTCTCATAATCTAATACTTTCAGCCTTTTCGTACGAACGTTTCTTCGCAGAATAAAATTCTGCACATGCGATATCTGAAAATGCTCCCAAGTTTTCAGGCGCCTTTGTTTTGCGTTCGAATGTCGAATAAATGGTCATTCTTGAATTCTTGCATAAACCAAGATTCTTTAGTCTGTTTTAAATGTGGTTTGAAGACTTTGAGCTCGGATTGCCCGAAATGTAAGCTGACAAGCCTCAACCTTCGTCATACCTCTACTCAAAAAACTAACATATGACTTGTTACAACGAAAGAAAATTTTTGATGTTATGACTGGCATAATTGGTTAATTAAGCAACTTTTTTCGCAAGTTATGGAACTTCTTTTCTCTTCGGTTTAACTACGACAAGGAAAAGCTGTGCGAAAGAGATTTTAACCGTCCTTTTATTACCGTTTCTATGTCAAATGTTGAGTTACGGCGTTTTACTTGATAGCGGTAGTTCAATGACTATTTTAGGTAATAACTCGCACTTTAAAATTTTGGAACTGGGCTTTTCGTTATCCAAGTCTGATTATATTACGGTTAGCACTGTAGTAAGCATCGTGTTAAATCTTTAGGATTTTTTATTCTTCCTTTTACCTTTAACGACCAAACTAGACTTATTAAAACATATGTTATTCCTGAAATATACCCGTCTTTGATACTTGGTGTTGACTTTTGGAGGGAATTTAATTTGGTTCCCAAACTTTTATCGTGTGCCTTTTCTCTTAATAAACCATCCCACTTTAACAACTCTGTGGAGAAACAAATCCTACCTTACGAAAATCTTACTTCTGAAGAAAAGGTTATCGCTGATGATATTATTTCGCGTTTTAAGCGAATTTCCTTTGGAGCTAAGGGTGAACTTGGTCGTACTGATCTGGTTAGCCATCGTATCGATACTGGAGATACGCTGCCTATTAAACAACGTTGTTATAGACTCTCTCCCGAGAAACAAAAAGCTCTAATTGCTGAGGTGGATAAAATGATTGAGTGGAAGGTCATTGAGAAATGTGAAAGCCCTTGGTTGTCTCCGGTTCTTATTACGCCTAAAAAGAATGGCGAATGGCGATTTTGTGTCGATAGTAGAAAACTCAACTCAGTTATACTCGTAGGGATGCCTATAGTCTTCCTTTATCAATGAATACTTGACCATCTTCAAAACGCTAAATTTTATCGAGTATCGATATCGCTAAAGCTTTCTGGGAGATTCCTTTACATGTAGACGATCGGGATAAGACCGCCTTTTATGTCCCCGGTAGAGGAATGTACAGATTCACTGTTATGCCCTTTGGTTTAACTAATGCACCTGCTACACAGCAGAGGTTAATGGATATCTTATTCACTCCTGAATTTGACAACAAAGTGTTCTGTTATCTTGATGACATTATTATCATAGGCTCCTCGTTCCAAGAACACATAGGACTTCTAATTAAAGTGCTTGAAAAATTAACTTACGCTAAACTTACCATTAACTTTGAAAAAAAGTCATTTTTTTAAGAAGAATTAAAGTACCTTGGATATGTTGTTGACGATAATGGTTTACGAGCTGATCCTAGCAAAATTCAAGCTATTATGGACTTTCCTGTACCTACTTCACGCAAAGAAGTGCGTAAATTTCTGGGTACGTGTAGTTGGTTTCGTAGGTTCATTCCTAATTTCAGTACTATAGCTGCACCTCTTAATAAATTAACATCATCTGCTAAAACTTCCTCCGAAATTTTCTTGAGTTCTGAGGCTAACTCTTCCTTTCTGAAACTAAAAGAATATCTTGTAACTACCCCAATTCTTGCTTGCCCTGATTTTGATCAACCCGTTTTCTGTGCATTGTGATGCATCTAACACTGGCATTGGAGCCATGCTTACTCAAACGGTTAACGACAAAGAAGTTGTTATAGCCTACATGAGCAAATCACTTAACAAAAATGAAAGAAACTACTCTACTACTGAAAGAGAAACTCTAGCTGTTATCATTGCCTTAGAAACAGTGGCGGTGCTATCTTGACAATGGGCAAACCGTTTACTGTATACACTGATCATGCCGCATTAAAGTGGTTTTTGAATTTAACAAATCCTTCTGGTAGACTCGCTCGTTGGTCACTTCGCCTTTCTTGCTTTAATTTCACGCTGAAACATAAAAGAGGAAAGGATAATATTGTCCCTGATCTACTTTCTCGTTCTAAAAGCGAGGACAGTCATATTATCGCTCCTTTATCTTCGGATGAAGCCACGTCTTTAGACTTAGAGCGCTATAATAAAATCTTTCGTAATTGTTTAACTGAATCCTCAAAGTCATCCTAACTATACGATTAAGGATAATAAACTATTTCGTTGCACTAATACTCCTTATTCTTTAACAGACGATTTCATCTGGAAAGAAGTCCCCTATCCCTTCTGAAAGAGGAATCTTTAATAAGAAATGCTCATGGTTCCGCTACAGATCCGCATTTGGGCGTATTTAAAACATACAAAAAAATATCATTGTTATATTACTGGTCTGGCATGTTTAAAGATATAGCTAAATTTATTCCAATTGCGAAACTTGTTTTGGCTTATAACACTCTAACCACTCGCCTTACGGTCCTATGGGAAAACCCAAAATTTGTTCTAGACCTTTCAATGCATTTCTTTGGACTTAATAGGTCCATTGCCAATGACTAGGCGACGTAAACCAGTACATTCTCGTTGTAAATTGTCTATTCACCAATATACACTTATTTTTCCTTTGAAACGAGCTATAACTACTAGTATTATACATTACTTGGAGAATTCCGTGTTCTTAGTTCATGGAGTACCTCAAACAATTATTATGGATACGGTCCACAATTTCAATCGCATGAAATTCCATAATTTCCTTGGAACGTTATAGAATTCCGCATATATCTTACACTCCTCACTATTGTCCTCAGGTCAATACTACAGAAGCGCTACAATAAAACAATTATTACCGCACTAGCTTCACTGGTCGGTGAAGACCATAGGTCTTGGGACCTTCACCTATCTAAGATTCAGTTTGCAATGAATAACTCTGTAAATGAAGTAACTGGATTTACTCCTGCATTTTTAGTATTTGGTCGTGAACTCATTACTTGTGGTTCTATTTATTCTCAGGGTTACGACTTAGAAGAAATTACCTTTTTACCTCGTGATTTATATGCTAGAAATATTGGCCTTTCTATCGTCAATTTTTGATAGAGTTTCAGGTGCAACTGCACATATCTCATTTACGAATCCTAATAACCGTTACAATTTAAGCACTCTTTTTAAAGAATTCAATGTTGGAGATATAGTGGCGTAAAAACTACTCTTTAAGCAATGCTGTGCTATTTTAGCGCAAAATTACACCTAAATATGCTAAATGCAAAGTCGTTGAGAAATTGTCACTCTTGTATACATTCTGAAAGACTTGCAACGTTTTGCCGCGGTAAATGGCAGGTAAAGACTTTAAAGAAATGACTACCCTTACTGTTTGACTTGAACTATAATTATATGTATTTAATTTGCACACAATAGTCAGCATGGACTGATTTTTGGCTACTCCAATCTGAATTTT
>JADPWL010001347.1:0-11656 GCA_019059595.1 Marasmia exigua | reverse complement strand
TAGGTGCATTAACTGTAATTTTGGTAAGGTATTGTGCTTACCTGAAACGATGGCTGACCTTTATAAGATAGAATCAAAAAATATACTACAGTATTGTACACCTTTAAAAATCCGCGATGATATATAAAATCTGTATAATGTATATTGGCTGCTACGAAACCCTTGTCGCGCGGAGCCCGACTCGCAACTGGCCGGTCTTATTCCAAGTAGATCATACATACTTGTAATAAAATTTGATGATAACAAAAATGCTGTTCACACAGTGGAGTTACAGACTAAATATATAGAAGAAAACGCTAGTGTACGTACCTACTGTATCTCTGTTTAGGGTGACGATAAATAAATAAACAAAATACAAAAAGTTACCCCCAAGTTCGACACTAAACGATTTCCCTCGCTCATAGCATTTAGAAAGTAAATGTTCCAAGTATTTCTAAGTTTACTACTGTAAATCTTGATCAAAACAATAAACAGACTTGGGTTATACCCAAAGTTTTTTTTTTTTTTTGTTTTTTTTTAATATATTAAATATGGGTTTGCACTTGACCTCATTTCACATGATGAAAGTGACAATAAGGTTAAGATGAGCGTGCTTACCAGAAGAAGCTATTGCACTCTCGACTAAAGACACCCAAATGAGCTTTGGAACACAGGAAGCCGGCAAGCTGTTCCATTCCTTAGCCAGTTGTCCAAGACAAGAGGAAGCGAAAAGCTTAGTACGAGCTGATGGAACTTTCACAGTGTAAGGGTGGATCTGTCGTCTTCCGTAATGTCGTGGTCGGTAGAAGGAGAATGTGGTATCAGGTCTGAAGCTCATTCGAACACTCTCCCAAAGGCACTATAAAAAAACCGATAGACAGGCCATCTAGCGGTGAGCGAGCTTGGGGATTACAATCCATTAATTCGGCGTCACCAATAACCCTCATTGGATCGGACGCTCAACGAGTCGAGTGCAGCCAGTCTGAACTTGGAGAGCCATCCCATAGGTGACTGCAATATCCATGCACGACCGAACTGCGCTTCATAGAGTTTAGAACCGTCCGGCGGAAGCTATCGCTAACCTTGCATAGGATACCAATGTTTTTAGCAGCAGTGGCGCCTTGGTTCAATAGAGCGACCGAAGTTGCGGTAAATCTCAGGGCTAGTCATTGAAATAAAGGGCTAGAGCGCACTGTGTGGACTCCTATGGGTGTGCGCAGTTCGGGTGTCCATGGGCGCCGGGCAATCGCTTACCATCAGGTGGACCCGGGGTCTGCTGCCTATCACATAAAAAAACAGACCTTTAGTCACAAGCGTGTTTGCCAACTCACTCCCTCCTGATGGGCCTTCGGTACCATCATTTGTTCGGCAAAACACAGCAGGATCATTGCGGTCAAACTTGACTTGGTGTTCAGCCAAAGGGAGACTTTCACTGTCAAAAAGTCTGGGATTTTTAACTGATTGTTACCTATAATATAAAAATGAATCGCAAAATGGTTGTAAGCGCAGAATCAACACGTCGCTGACCAACTTTGGCCAATTCTTCTTTTTAAATGTTCGTGATGTCCAAGGATGTTCTTACGGCGAGAAAAAATCGAATAATTGTCGGGAAAACCCTAAAAACAGCCCTTTTCTTTTCACATACAACCTTGCGAAGCCGGTGGCGGGCCCCTAGTAACATATAAACCAATATCTTAGTTTTTTCATTATGTTTAATTTTAATGTTTTCCAACTCATTATGCGATTTTCTAAGCACAAATACCTAGCAAATTTCCTTTAGCAAAAAACGATAGCCTATTATTACAAATCGCGTACTAAGGATAGTCCCGGAACATAATTCGTGCCAGCCCATTTTGACATTGCTTGTTGGAACGGGATGACGGGACATGAGCTTTCTTACGCCGTGTGGTCCCCGGCAGAGTAGAATAGGCCACCCTCACTCTTACCGAGGTGTCGTAAAAGGCGACTAAGGTAAAGCTGCTGGCATGATCATCAGCACCCAGAGAAGGAAAACTATGCATTTTTATCAAAACCCTCGCCAACCCGTCTGCCAAGCGTGGTGAGTATGGCAATTACCCCTCATGTGATTGAGGGAGGCCCGTGCCCCAGCAGTGGGGACTTAAATGGGCTGATGATGAGCTTTATTACGGCACTAACTTTAGATCGCGATTTAAAATATGGCAGGTGGTTAAAAATAGTTTATAATTGTTTTACCCTTATTTTAGTTTAGCTTTCGGTCTCAGTTATTGTTTTAATTCTTAAGTGTTTTATTGGAAAGATAATATCAGTGATGGCTTCAATTAGATTTTGTTGAAAGCAGCAATATCAACAGACTGGATGAAATCTTCAAACTCTTGAATCTTTTCTGAGAGAAGATCTACTAGATGTTTCTAAGCTGTGTTCCAATTTCCACCACTGGTGGATAAATCGCTGGCCATTAAGTGATTCATAATTCATAATTCTTTATTGCACTATCACATTGTATAGAATATGATAATTCATATGGTAAGCACATGTGATACCCAGTGAGGGTGCTGACAAAAATACAGTTCCGGTCTATTATCTACAATCTACATTGAACATCAAATTATACTAAAATTACATCAATTAAGATCTAACTAAAAATAATATTGTAGCCGGGATACGGGTGAGGGAGGGGCTTGAGTGACGTCGCCGCCAGGTAAAGTCGTAGGTAGTAGTAACGTTATGTATTTCACATATAATACAGGTGCAGTAGTTGGACTCAACAACGTGTCTCACTATCGTGAAAGCGCGAGCCAAGTGCCGGAGTTCACGTAGGGTGTATGTACGTAGATCATATAATCTAGAATACTCGAAAAGGTCTCAAAGTGTTTGAGAGCCAACTCAAAGAGATTCTAAATATCAGATCATACCAGCTATAAAAGTATCGTCGGGGTCTTATACTAACAGAAGATCGAAACGCATGCGTGAATTAAAGTACAGCTAACGCCATCTAGCGGTGTGAGGCAGAACGAAAACTTATAGTATATACATACGGTGAACGGCCGCGGTGATACTTTGTAGGCAGGCAAGCATGCTTACATTTATACAGTAAACTTAATAGATGTCGGTACCATCTATTGAGTTAGGACATTATAAAATTATATTTGTTATAATATTAGTATCATAAACAATTTAAAATAAAAGTTAACTAACACAGCGTATAAAATAATCAAATCAAATAAAAATAAGTCATAATAACATAGGTGCGTAGCATATATTACAATCTTAATTTAATTTAATTAATACATAATAATATTATACATCTACTCATCCGCCATCTATGGCATAAAAAATATGTTAACTTTCTTTTAATAACGGTATACTGTGGCTTAACGGACAAATAGAATCCATCTAGCTGCCATACAACCTTAAGCGGTGGGGACAGGTTAAAAGGCGTCTGTAAGGGTTGTTTTACTATGAAGACTTCGTGGACTTTTTACTTTATAAACCTAGCGATTTTGACTGTGTGTTAGTTATCATACGACCAGTACAATGGCTAGAGCACACAAAAGGTGGCTGCACTGGGGGTCCTGGGTTCGATTTCCAGGACTGTCCGTATTCCTGTGTTTTTCTGTCAAGAAATTCTTTTGTACCTTGAGCTTTGGAATTTTTCGAACATAGCTCGGGTTTGTGATCACCAATCCGCATTTGGCAGGCGTGGTTATTAAGCCTAATCCCATCATAGTAGCGATAACTTGATTTCTATGATGGAGGCCTTTGCCCTGCAGTGAGATAGTTTATAGGCTGATACTTTACTTTACTTTACTTTGGAATGTTAAGCCGTTGGTCCTGCCTCTCTTTGGTTGAGTTATACAGGGGCTTTCAATTAGTACTCGTTCACTTCAGTTTTCCTCCATTCCCATCGAATTATGAGGTAAGGAAATAGAAAATGCCCTGGTGTATGTCCAAACACTTGAGCACGATTAATGGTACTTACACACTTAGCTGATTGCTGAGA
Organism: Marasmia exigua; assembly: GCA_019059595.1. Lineage (NCBI taxonomy): Eukaryota > Metazoa > Arthropoda > Insecta > Lepidoptera > Crambidae > Marasmia > Marasmia exigua. The sequence continues at coordinate 7,695 of JADPWL010001347.1, read as the reverse complement.
TTGGCTGCCATGGCTGAAATATGTCTGGATGGTGGATTATTAGTAGTATTAGTAAATATTTAACTCCAACAGTTATAAAGAAACTAATAGGGATTCTGGTGGTAGGGTCAAACATTCCGCGTGGGCTGATGCAATTCAAAGGTTTTAAATTAGTAGCTAGAAGTTTTAAGTGAACAATTTTGGAAAAACTTATTAAATTATATCTTTTTAGGGTTCCGTAGCCAAATGGCAAAAAACGGAACTCTTCTTATAGATTCGTCATGTCTGTCCGTCCATCCGTATGTAATAGTCACTTTTCTCCGAAACTATAAGAACTATACCAATGAAACTTGGTAAATAGATGTACTTTGTTAACCGCATTACGATTTTTACACAAAAATTGGAAAGAATTATAAAATTGGGGGGTCTCCAAACTTGAAACTGAAACTCATTTTTTTTTCATCAAACCTATACATGTCGAGGTTTTCAACATCATTTTTTCTAAGCACAATACTTTGCGCAAGAGACGCTCCCAAAGTGGTAAATTTCGTCTTCGGATCTGGGGATGCTGTGCCCGGCTCCGCCCGCGCGGGTCGCGCGGCAGATTTCCAGCAGGGCACTTAGCCGTCGGTATCCCCCAGGACGGAGCGACTTCCGGGCAATGGCTGCAAGGCCCACGTTTGAAGAACTGCACTGCAAGATCGCAGCCAGCGGATTGCGATGGCAGGTCGGAGTTTTTGCGTTGCGGATTTTCCTGGCTCCACAGCCAGCGGAGTTGGTTTCTGCGACGTGTTTCTGCTGGAAGGTTTGTCCCTAACTCGCACTGCTCTGTAACCAACAGTGTATGTGAGGGGAGGGGTACCCGCAGTCCTCCTCTCGGTGGTGCTTGCACTGCAACCAGCAGTGCGGGTGCTGCCGGGGAGGTTGAGCGGGAGAGAGGCCGAGCTGGCGAGTCCTCACCCCGGTCTGAGTGTTTCCTGGGATGGAAACGCCCCAGTGTTTTTATTAGGTATGCCTCCGGACGGTATCTGATCAGCAGAGAGCCAACCCGAGAGCCCCTCTCAGCGTGCATAAGGTGAATTTTCACTGGGTCATCAAAAAAAAAAAAGGTCAGAACAGTGGCCAGCAAAAAAATCCTGAAATTCTGGGACGAGTTTTAAAAGGGCGAGTTTCCCCCAAACCCTTCATTATAATTACCAGTCTTTCAAAATCTTGGATCGTAGTCCAAGCGTACCCCAGATTTGGACGCAAAACAGGGAATCATACGATTAGATGGGGGGGGGGGGGGTTGATATCATGTTTTGACTGATTGGATTACAGGAAAATACACAAATCTGCAAATTGAAATTATGAGTATATATGACTATTTCAGTGAGTATTCGTTAAATCATTTAACATGTAAGGAATTAGTAATTAATCTCAGTTAATTGAATCCCGTTAATTAAGGACCGTAAACATGTTTATTACAACAACAAGCGAATTAAAATGAAGCCGGCGCGATTTGAAGCAGCCAATTAAGATTAAAATTGGATCAATTAATGGAATTAGAATAAATATGTAATGAGATACATTTTGCGAATGTCGAATCAGAATAGTAGATTGAATAGTAAATTAAACAATAAGCTATTCTTTAGGCTTATATTTTATGTTATGAGAGTGGAAATTCTCGACATTGAGGTCAAATTAAAGATTTCACACAATTATTCATTTCAATTAATGGAATTAGAATAAATATGTAATGAGATACATTTTGCGAATATCGAATCAGAAGAGTAGATTGAATAGTAAATTAAACAATAAGCTATTCTTTAGGCTTATATTTTATTTTATGAGAGTGGAAATTATTGACATTGAGGTCAAATAAAGATTTCACACAATTATTCACCGTGGGAGAGCCACGCTTCGGCACTTCGAAAACCGGCTTGAAGCAGCATTGTGCTGTTTCGCTGCGTGAGTGAGGGTACCGGGGGCCTAATCCGGGGGAAAGGGGGGTTTAATGGTTAGCAGCGCACTTGTGACTCCACTGGTGTTGAGGGTGTCTATGGGCGGCGGCAATCACTTACCATCAGGCGATTCGCCTGCTCGTCTGCCACCTATTACATAAAAAAACATTGATTTTTTTATTATTATAATGAATCTGTTTTGATACAGTAGGTGGCATACGACCACGGCGATACGGCATAATAATTTCAGCAGAGACAATTTTCTTGTTTTGTACTTTTTAGATCGTGTTTTTTGGTAGTCGGGTTTTAGTTTTTAAGCTTTATTTTTATTTAACATATTTTTAGTTATGTAAATATAGTTACATATTTGAAATGTGATAAAAAAGAACTTTCATTTGATACCCAACACGGTACCGTCAAGCAAAATTTTTTTTAGTTCCTTACTCTAAGTCCCCTAGAGGGCGCTGTAATAAATTTAACGTGACGTCATGTTGCCTATAAACAGAAGACAATCAAGACGCTTCTAACGACACCTCATTTGTTCAAATATGATAACCAGTTTAGAAGTTACGTGGAAACAGATGAACATACATACATACATAGCCTGTCAAAATCATAACCCTCCTTTTGCTTTGCTGTAGTCGTGTAAAAAGAGGAATGTCAACGAAATAATTAAGTCAGAATATCAAAACAGATCAAAATTTATTGAGATGTCAAAATTGAAATGAATAAAAATGGAAATACAAAGAAATAATTAATAGTATTGCAATTTATGTCAATGATATAAAATAAACTAATCATCTGTATTTGCTATCGAAGTATTCTTTCAGGTACTAAAAACAACCAGCCACTTTCTTAATTATACCTTAAATTTAATTAGTGGTAAGATTCTTAGGGCATTGGGCAAGTGATTATATATCTTAATGCCCATGTAGTACGTGTTCCGCCGAAACAATTATAGAAATAGAAATAGAAATAGAAAATAATTTATTTCCTGACAAAAACATAGAAAAATTTATATAAAAAAGTACTTATACATAGTGTCAGTGAAAAAGGCGTTCACTCAGCATAATATCGTGTCGTCTACTGACGCCGCGACGCTGGTTTTCCGTGAACACCTCGAGAGACCACTGCGATGCGCACGAGAAACACTGTATTATGCACAACCAAAAGGTACAACATAAAGTAGAAGCTAAAATTAGAAAATAGTTCAGGTACAAATTTTTATCAAACAACATCAACAACAAATCCAGACTAATTCATGAAATTGGTGTAAATAGAGTAGCCAACGTCAAATCATTATAGGCAAGTAGGTACTTCATATAACTCACAACAATAAACCCAAGCTAAGAACTACTCCTCTGCGATTCCAAAATAAACTCTTTGTAATTTACACTGAAGGACTTAATGGATTGAGAGTTACTTAATGGTTTCTAAATATAGAGATTATTGTATGGGTGACCACCCAGGTTAAAATTTAATTAAAAATTATAGGCTATTTTTGGTGTTTTCTAACACGAGCGAAGCGGCGGGCAACATCCAGTATGTTATAAGAACATAAATATTCACAACTTTAGTCCTGGAAATATTTATTATATTCGTACGAAGTCAGTTTTATATTCCTCGCTCACTTTTTAAAGAAAGACCCTAGGGGGCAGATAAGATACCCTACGGCCCTGTCGTGAAAGGATAAGGCACTGAGCGAGTTGGCTTGCTTTAAAACTGCTTTTAATATTAAAATATTTCAGTCAAATAAATAGTCAGTTAAATAGTTAGCGATCACTTTTTAACAGGGTAGATATATCGGTAAATACAGCATGCGCCTATGGATTTTTTAAATCTATATGCGTATTTCTACCATTAGCTCGGCGGTGGGTGGCCACCCGTTTGGATCGGTGGTAATGAATGCTGCCTCTGGTGCAAGGGTGGGTTTGATCCCCGCACAGTACAAACATTTGTGTACATAAACATGTCTGTTTGTATTGGTCTGGGTGATTCTATGTATTATAAGTATGTATTTACAAAAGTAAAGTATTATATGTGTATATATGTAATTCTGCTATTGGTTCTGATATCCGTAACACAGGTGCTTGTGCTACCTATCTCGGAGTCAGATCAATGTATGTAATGTTTATTTATTTATTTATATGTTAATAACCTGAACCCCTGTGATTGAGGGAGGCCCGTGCCCCAGCAGTGGGGACTTAAATGGGCTGATGATGATGATGAACCTGAACCCCAAATCAAGAATCACCCTATTAAAGGGTTTCAAAGGTCAGACGGTAGTCGCTTCATTGTAATCGCCAGACTCCCCAAAACAAGAATTATGGTCCAAGCATACCCCGGGCTCCAGAGCGACAGCTTTGGACGTAACTAAAGATAACACGCAATGATGAGGACTGTGTGATTTTTAGGGTACCGTAACCAAATTGCAAAAAACGAAACCCTTATATATTCGTTATGTCTATCTGTTTGTCCGTCTATCCGCCCGTCCGTATGTCACAGCCAATTTTTTCGAAAACTATAAGAGCTATACTATTGAAACTTGGTTAATAGATGTATTTTATTAACCGCATTACGATTTTTTTAAAAAGGGAAAAATTAAATAAATTTTGGGAGGTCCCCATACTTAGAGCTGAAACTCAAATGTGTTTTTCATCAAACCCATACGTGTGGGGCTTTTATGGATAGGTCTTTAAAAATGATGTGGAGGTTTCTAACATGTTTTTTTTTTAACTTAATACTTTATAATTAAGAGACACTACCCAAGTAATAAAATATGTTCCCCCTCTAACTTCTATAACAAAATAATTATAAAATAAAAAAAGATATACATTACCATGAAAACTAACAACCATAATTGGTTTGAACTAGGTAAAGTAAGAAGGTTTTTTTTATACGTCATAAACCGCAAACCGCAATTTACCTTCCTAAAAACTTACTAGCTGCTACGGAACCTTTCATGGATAAGTCCGACTCGCACTTGGCCGCTTTTTGTATACCAAACTAAACTCCTCGAGGGCATTATGCCAATTGAAACGAACATTTTGGTCCAGGGCACAAAGGGTCTAATGTAAAAAAAATCAATCATCTTCCCATACAAAATTGATCAGCCGATGAATGCAATTTGTAGAGGATGGTGAATTTTCTATTTTAGATTAGAACCCTATATTCTTTGGGGAAAAAATATGTTTGTTTACATTAATATAATGCCTTTGAGATAAATAAATATTTCACAACATCACATACATTGATCTGACTCCGAGATAGGTAGCTCAAGCACCTGTGTTACGGATATCAGAATCAACAGTGGGATTACAAATTTATACATATTATACTTTTTTTTGTAAATACATACTTATAATATATAGATAACGCCCAGACAATACAAACAGATCATCATCATCATCATCATCATCAGCCCATTTAAGTCCCCACTGCTGGGGCCCGGGCCTCCCTCAATCACATGAGGGGTAATTGCGATACTCACCACGCTTGGCAGACGGGTTGGGGAGGGTTTTGATGTAAAAGCAGAGTTTTCCTTCTCTGGGTGCTGATGATCATGCAAGCAGCTTTACCTTAGTCGCCTTTTACGACACCTTGGTAAGAGTGAGGGTGGCCTATTCTATTCTCCACACGGCGGGAAACAAATGTTTGTACCGTGCGGGGATGGAACTCGCAACCTTTCTTGTTTCTCAGGAATTCAAAATGCCATGTCACTTGCAAGACTCTTTGATCGTGGGAAAGCCACGCTGTGGCATGAATGGGCTGGTCCGACTAAAGTGTCAGGTCTGGCAAGAACGTATCTTTCAAATAAATGGAAACATTTGCATCTGGATCAGTGCAGAGATGCGGAACAGAGAAACGCTTTATTTGAATCATTTGGAACATCAACTCTCAGATAGATCCGTGATACATCCCGCTCATTCTGATCATTCGGCTCGATCGACCTCGAGGTCCATTTGAGTCGAATGATACATTTGGAGCGAACATCAGAGATTCGGAACAGTGTATCATTTGGCTGAGTCGTTTCAGTAAAGAGTTACAAACGTCTTAAAGTGATACCACGGCCTCGCAGAAAACCGACGTGAAGGAGCACTGTGCTGTGTTTCGCTGCGTGAGGGTACCGGTGGAAAGGGGCGTTTAAAGGTTGGCAGCGCGCTTGTGACTCAACTGGTATCGCGGGTGTCCATAGGCGGCGGCAATCGCTTACCATCAGGTGATCCGTCTACTCGTATGCCACCCTCATCATCTCGATCCTCATCATCATTGTTATTCCATCCTCATCATCTCGATGGATGGCGGTATAATACTGGGCGTTTCTCCCGGAACTTTCTACCACGTACCTCAGTTCTGTGGAACGGTTTGGCTGCAGGAGTATTTCCGGACGGCTACGACTTAGGGACCTTCAAGAGAAGAGCGTACTCTTTTTTAAAAAGGCCGGCAACACATTAGCCATCTCTCTGATTTCGCAGATGTTCATGGGCGGCGATGATTACTTTCCATCAGGTGACTCGCTTGCTCGTTTGTCCGCCTCTAGCATAAAAAAAACCTAAGACATAAAAAACACCAGCAGAATCAAAAGGGCGTAACCAAACTTTGAAAAAGGAATGCGCTGCTTTCTTGAAAATTTTAAGGACACATCGTTTCGGAAATCCTGCAGGCAAAAGTTGATAAGATAGTTTCTTCATGCAAGGCAGAAAGTTTCGTGATAAATGTACAGTTGGGAAATGCCAGCCATCTAAGTGGGGTTGGAACTGTTGTCGAGTAGGACGATGGAGAATTGAAGCGGCATGAATAAGTCTGAACAATAGGCTGGTGTACCAGGTCAGAGAATGGCAAATTTTTGGATCATCATCATCATCAGCCCCAATTAAGTCCCCACTGCTGGGGCACGGGCCTCCCTAAATCACATGAGGGGTAATTGCCATACTCGCCACGCTTGGCAGACGGGTTGGCGAGGGTTTTGATAAAAATTCAGAGTTTTCCTTCTCTGGGTGCTGATGATCATGCCAGCAGCTTTACCTTAGTCGCCTTTTACGACACCTCGGTAAGAGTGAGGGTAGCCTATTCTACTCTGCCGGGGGACCACACGGCGTATTTTTGGATAAAATGGAGAAATGCTGGCAAAGAAAACTCAAAATTTCAGCTTTATAACTTATGTATTTATTTTGTAACGCCCTATTGGTCTAGTAGTTTAAGTACCGGGCCGTGATCTCGGCGTCCTGGGTTCGATTCGCTGGTCGAACAAAAGTAAGTATGTTTCGAATTTTCCGAACATTTCTCGAGTTTGTGATCACCTATCCCCATTAGGCAAGCGTGGTAATTAAGGTGACGGGTAGGGCATACTAGCGACGCCAATCGATTTTAATTTTTATTATTTAACCGGATCTATTTTAAACAATTTCAGGGTTACAACCTCTCGGCAAACACTTAGACTATTTATTAAATAAGCATGCACCAATGTTGGGTCCGTTGTGGTACGCGAAAAATTAATTCACGCCGAAAGCGGCCACTTTTAGCGTGAATCAGTTTTTCGCGTTTGTGTACGGACCCAACATTTGTGCATGGTTATTTAATAAATAGTATAAGTGTTTGTATTGAGTTTGCAACCCCGAAACTGTTTAAAATCGCTAGTGTGCCTTACTCGTCACCTTAAGCCAATCCCATCATAGTAGCGAGTACTTGCTTTCTATAATGGAGGTCTTTGCCCTGCAGTGGGACAGTATGTAGGCATACTTGTATTTTGTTTTTGTGCATTAAATAATAATAA
>JADPWL010001346.1:0-13823 GCA_019059595.1 Marasmia exigua | reverse complement strand
TTTTTATAATACTACGCTAAATTAGTAAAGAAAGAAATCAAAATTATTGTATTACGAGTATAGATATATTTCTGTTTTTGCTCAGCAATATTGACATCCTACACCTGGTGAGCTTCAGGATCTGAAATAAGTTCATTAACCTTGAGAAGATGTAAAGTATCTTCATCGAAGTCCATTACAGAGGTGACGGGTAGGGCACACTAGCGACGCCAGTCGAAACATTAAAATCATTAGCAGTAGTTTAGTAAAATCGGATCTATTTTAAACAATTTCGGGGTTACAACCTCTCGGCAAACACTTATACTATTCATTTAATAACCATGCACAAATGTTGAGTCCGTTTTTGTACGCGAAAAATTGATTACCGCCAAAAGCGGCCACTTTTAGCATCAATCAATTTTTCGCGTACAAATGTTGGGTCCGCATTTGTGCATGGTTTTTTAATATATAATAGTATAGGGGTTGTTGTAACCCCAGAATTGTTTAAAGTAGATCCGGTTTAGTAGCTAAAAATTAAAATCGATTGGCGTCGCTAGTGTGCCCTACCCGTCACCTTTCGCTTTCATACGCTCGTTATGTATGGATCAGAAGTGCAAAGTAGTGTATATGAATGACTTCTTCGTTTGTAGATATTCGAGAGTATTTTCGAGCATGGTGTTAGCGAAATATTTTATACCTAGTCCATTTTTCGACGACCCGTTTGGAACAGTGGTAGTGAACGCTGCCTCTGATACAAGGGTTGCGGGTTCGATCCCCGCACAGTACAAACATTTGTGTGCATGAACATGTTTGTTTGTATTGGTCTGGGTGTTTGCTATGTATTATACGTATGTATTTACAAAAGAAAAGTATTATATGTATATATTTGTAATCTTACTGTTGATTCTGATATCCGTAACACAGGTGCTTGAGCTACCTATCTCGGAGTCAGATCAATGTATGTGATGTTGTGAAATATTTATTTATTTATTATTGCGAGATTCTTGAGCATCATCAGAAAGTTGTCCAATTGGTAATACTGCGAAATTGTTTATGATACTCTCTCTGTTAATTAAAATTTTGACTATATTTAGGTACTCACGTCTATTCTTGCAGTTTCTAGCCATTGACAAAGCCTACAAGTAAACTACGAAAACGCATTTGTTAGCGATTTCTGTTCCCGAACTAATATTAATTACATTTTTATTATTTAGTTTTAAACTATAAATTACTATTACTGTAATTAACTTAAGTTCCGTCATTTTTAAGCATGATGGCACACATAGAGGTACGCATGTTTTAGGATATCATCTAGTTCATAAGATTTGTCATTGTGTAGTTTAAATTTTGTAATAATGATGTTTTGTTTTGTGTACCAAATAAAAAAATAAATAAATAAATAAAAAAAAAATTATCACATAATCTTTGTACAACCCGTGCGGATAAAGATTGGGATCAGAAATGGCGGCGCTTCTATTCACTTCTCGCTCGCACACTATTTGCGTCTATACTCGCACCCCACGAGTGCGAGTATAGACGCAAATAGTGTGCGAGCGAGAAGTGAATAGTAAACTGCAAAAAGCCGCAGCTATATTTCGAATATGTTTTATATGAGTAACTAAATTATGAAGTAACATTAAATTTAAATCATCGGTAATCGACTCTAAATGGTAAAAGCTTCGACAAAGTAGAAAAAAATGTTTTTCTCTTTACATTGTTTAATTATAATGTCCTCCAAACCGATATTTCGGTCATGGCGGCCAATCTCAATTATCGGCCATCGACGCAGGACATATTATAGTGCACAAGTATTATGCGCAAACACAAGTACACCCTTCATTCCCGTAACCTCTTATTTCGATGGGACACTAGTGTGACACGACAGAAGAGGGATTAGGCGCAGAACCAACGGCTTAACGTGGATTCCGAGGCACGGGGGTACAAGACCGCCAACTTCCAGACTCCGGGCTAATACTGAGAATTTCTTAACAGAAAAATTTAGGTACAAATTTTTGGCCCGACCCGGGGATCGAACCCGGGATCCCAAGCGCATCCGTCGCTTTAAAGCGCGACCCACTAACCATTGCGCCACTGAGGCAGCCATTTTTAATTATATGTATATTCGTATTAAAACCATCCAAAGTATATATATATTTCAAAGCTCTGATAAATGCTCTTTAAAAAAAAATACTTCATACCTTTCACTTCAAGTTTTAAAACTATTTCACGTTGAAAAACGTAAATGAAGAACTTAATATTTGCAATAGCTCTAACGTTTAACTTTGCTTTTTTTTACATTATGGCAGACAAACGAGCAGACGGCTCACCTGATGTTAAGTGAATTACCGCCGCCAATGGACATCTGCGACACACGGGGCATCACAGATGCTTTGCCGGCTCATAAGGGAGGAATATTGAAGATCACCAGGTCGTATCTGTTTGGAAACACCGTTGGTAGCTGATTCCATAGTTTTACTACGCGCGGTAGGAAGTGGCGTGAGAAGCGCACTGTGGTGGAGTAAAATCCATCCAAGTGATGTGGTTGAAATTTGGAATTCTGGCGTGATGTACGATGGTGAAAATTTGCAACTGGAATAAAGCCGAACAGCTCCTCGGAACACTCCCCATTGTAGATGCGATAGAAGACACATAGCGATGCTACACCTCTACGCAATGACAAAGGATCAAGCGTGTTGGAAAGAGCCAGGAGCCCAATTCTCGAGCTCGTGACATTTTGACAAGATGGCGGATATCACCTGAAAACCATACAAAAAAACTATGTTTTAGTGATATATGTTGTATGAAAATAAATGTCATGAGCACGAGAATTGGTTCTGACTGCCCTTCGCTGGATACGGTCTAGAGGAAAAAGCTTATAAATACTTGGGAGTGACATGAAAAAAATAACTTTTACTTACCAAATAAGTATTTATTTACATGAATTACGCTGCAGAATATTAAACTACGACTATTGAATTATAATCATAAAGTACCAAATTTCAATCAATGATAATTAATAAATTTTGCTATGCGTTTGTTCTTCCGCCGACGGCTGAGCTTGAGATCCCGGGTTCGTATCCCAGTTCGGGCTGAAAGCATCTGAGATTTTGCAAGAAGTTCTCAACTCGATGACAGCCCGGAGGAATTTGGTGGTGTAGGTATTCCCTCGAAATGATCCTCCACCCGATCCCTCTCAAATCGTATAACCCAAACACGGGTGTCCCCTCGGATTATTAGAATAAAGAAAAGAGTGCGCACTTATGTTTGGGTGCATAATAACTGTATGCGCGCGTTAGGAGACATTGTTTTGATTTGTTAGCCGTAATAATTTTATATTTAAATCGTAGATAGCCACACTCACTCACTATTTATTCATTATAATAATTTAAAAGTATGTATCTCATTATTATTTGATATTTTCTTCTTAGTAGATACCCTACCGGCACAAAATCTTGGCCATAGTATACATATTTTCATACAAACATGCTCTCTTTACAGGTTCACAGAGCAAAAAACATTGTTTTCTATGTACCAATTTTAATGTTTATTTAATGTTTGAATGCTCAACTTTCAATTACTTAATTCAATCAACTCATGTAACCACTGGATTTCTACAAAATCAGAAAAATAATGATTTCTTTTTACATCCCAAATGACGTTGTATCAATGCGAAGAAGAAAATCGTTCTTCCTTTATTATGAAGAAATTGAGTGGTTTCAAGAGTCGATTGAATTAATTAATTGAAAGTTGATCATTCTAACATTAAATAAACGTTAAAATTGTTACAGTGAAAACAATGCGTTTTGCTCTGTGAACCTGTGAAGAGAGCATATTTGTATGAAAATTACTCTATGGCCAAGATTTCCTGCCGGTAGGGTATATTCAGACACAAATATAAGTATTATATACCCACATTACACACATACACGTTAGGTACACAAAATACACTAGACAAGCGTCCGTGGCACTCACTCAGCTGGTCTCACTGAAAACCAGCGTCATGGCCTTTGTCTGGGCTGTGACATAAGCTGAGTGAGGGCTATTTATATTAGACGTCATAACACCATAATATTCATTTGGCTCTGTCTGGATATGATGGAATATATTTTTGTTTCTTTTTTCTTTTGTTTTTATTTATATGTATTTTTAATTGCTTTATGTTTTGTTTTCTGTTTGTGTTCTGTTTACAAGTGCTATAAGTTCTGTGTTGTGATGTCTGTAATAATAAATATTTTCTTTCTTTCTTTCACACACTTGCGCACTATAATATATAATTCACGGTGAATATGGCAGTAGATTCGAGTACGGTAGAAGGATATTATTATGAACTAGCGGCCGCCCGCGACTCCGTCCGCGTGGAAAAGTAACTTTTTACCCCCCTTTCAACCCCTTACAACCCCCTTTTCGCAATAAAAAGTAGCCTATGTCCTTTCTCAGGGTCTAGATTATCTGTATACCAAATTTCATTTAAATCCGTTGAGTAGTTTTGGCGTGAAAGAGTAGCAGACAGACAGACAGACAGACAGACAGAGTTACTTTCGCATTTATAATATTAGTATGGATAATAAATAACACAAAAGATATTTCCGTCAAATTTTTTTTCTTTTTTTTTTTTTTGGTTGGCAACCCTAAGTGATAGACGTCAAAATCGCCAGCTCGTAATTTTAATTTCAATTTAATTGTGAAATACAATGTAAATTTGTTCAAAACTAAAGTTATTCGATGTGCAATACCTACAAAAGTGGCAAATAAATGTGGGCAAAGTGCCACAAACCGTGTATCCAGGATTGTTTACATTCGTGATCGCCGACCGGCTGTCAAGTGCCGTTACGATCTACAAATTTGAACCACAAACGGATAAACCTGGGGAGTATTGTTTCTTTGATTTTCTATCTAAATAATTCAACGTTATTTAAATCATAACACCATTTATTTAAATCAAAAAGCATAATTGAAACATTGATTTGGAGGTTACTTTGTTGTTGACACTACATTAAACTATATTTATATCTATGTGCGGTCACCTTGCCCCATATCGTATCATATCTTGCATTGCAATTCAACATAAAACCAAGACCTCACAAGACACTAACGGAATAAGACATATCTAATTATTAGATTCGTCAAATTCCACAACATAAGCCTGATATTGTGTCTCCCTTTGCTTGTCTCTAAGCATAGTGGACGATGATAACATCTGGCCACTGACACTAATAGAAACACTTACCATCTTTTGTCTATTGCATTGGTATGTGATATGGGATAATTTGATCTGATAGTGAAGTTAATATCATTGTGCCATTATATCATTTACTCCATCTTTCAATATACATAGGTGACCTACTTTCTTTGTTTCTTTTCTTTAGTATCAGTAGAAAATAAAATTCACTATCCATACTTATTATATTATAACATACCCACAGTTTCCTGTTTAAAACTGTGTTCCCTGTTACCTATATTGTGACAGAAAAATAGACTTATTAAGACCGGTTCAAACATTTTATTGTACACTTACCTATAAATATTTCCAGGTATGTCGGGTAGAGGAGTATACCCCATGAAGATAACCCGCAAGGCCACTGCCCAAGAACTAGAATTAAAACTGAAAAGGGCCCTTGAAGAAATAAAAGAATTGAGGGAGGACAACAGCCAACTTATTAAGGAGCGGGACGACAATGAAGAGGAGTCCATAAAAATAATAAATAATAACACCCAATTAAAGTGTGAACTCGCCGACCTACATGCTCAGCTCACTGATGTACTCGTTCAGCGGCAACAACTAGTCGACACGGTCAGCCACTTTGACCAATGTAGTGAAACCTATGAAAGAAAGAAAGAAAGAAAGAAAATATTTATTATTATAGACATCACAACACAGAACATATAGCAATTATAAACAGAACACAATTTGGTACAAACAGAAAACAAAACATAAAACAATCAAAAATACATAAAAATAAAACAAAAGGAAAAAAAAAAAAACCAAAACTATATTCAATCATGTCCAGACAGTGCCAAATGAATATAATGATGTGTTATGACGTCTAGTATAAATGGCCCTCACTCAGCTTATGTCACAGCCCAGACAAAGGCCATGACGCTGGTTTTCAGTGAGACCAGCTGAATGAGTGCCACGGACGCTTGTCTAGTGTATTTTGTGTACCTAACGTGTATGTGTAATGTGGGTATATATATCTACTAAGAAGAAAATATCAAATAATAAGGAGATACATACTGAGGTACATACTGAGATACATAATGAGATACATACTATTAAATTATTATAATGAATAAACAGGAGTGTGGGTATCTACAGTTTAAATATAAAATTATTACGGCTAACAAAGCAAAACAACTTCTAGCGCGCGCATACAGTTATTATGCACCTATAGTTAAGTACCTATATCGACCCATGGCTACCGGACGAGGCATCGATGATGAACGCGGGATCAGTCTGCACTGCAACTGGATGCGCAATGGTCGCCCAACCCATAGCAACAACCACCAATAGCATTCAATGAAATAAAATAAAACGAAATGAACATTATAAAACTGTCATGTGATATAGGAGATTGTATGTATTTATTTATGTGTTGTATGTATTTATTTACGTATGTATGAAAAGGCTCTGCAGCGCATCCAAGAACTCGAGGTGGAACTACGGGACTCCAACAAACTCATCCAACAATATGAGGAGGACAAAATGTGTCAGGAGGCTTTACACACCCACAGCCTATACGAGGAGTTGATCGGGTCTCCGGCTGGACAGGGGGTCACCCAGACTCACAGCCTAAGTTTGAGAAATGATAGGGTAGAAATAAATAGTAAAACTAAATTAAAAAAATATGTTAAAATAAACAATTACATAAAGAAGACAGAAAAATTAATTAGAAGAAAAAAATGCCAGCAAAAGAATCTACAATTACGAAAACAGCGTGTAGATTTAGTTGATAGCCTAGAAGTATATAGTAAAAAGTTAGATGAGAGTAGGTATAGGTATGAAACCGAAACACAGGAGCTACAGGCGGAAATCTCGCGGCTACACCGGTCTTTGGAACATATGACCGGCAATTACAACTCTGCCCAGGCTCAAATAAGCGAACACATCCTCGCTACAAACAAATATATAGATCAGTGCAGCTGTCACTTGGTGGTGGGCCACTCTGACCAGCACCAGGTAGGGAACGAGCCGCAGCTTCAAGAAGAACCTGAAGAAGATAGATCTAACTTTATATTGCCATTGCCATTGCCATCAACAACATTATTAACCAATGATGTAATAATATTATAAGATAAAATTGGAGTTGGTTATGGACCTCTTGAAATAAAAACTGTGTGTGTAATGTGACCAATTATTGTATGCCTGATGCTTCCCTAGAGCAAATAATAGACAGGGCCAAAAGCTGTAACATAAGTAAGGAGACAATAATCATATTAATGATTGGAAATGCCTCAAATATCAATAAAAGAAATATTATTCAGGGGTTCACAACCCTTTCAGGGCTTGATGTGAAAAAAATTATCTTGTGTGCGTTTCCCTTTTCTAGGTACTACACTCCTAGCCAAAATAACAGTATCATTTGTGAATACATTATTATGAACTTGACATATAGTTATAGTGATAAGTGTGCTTTTTTGGACACAAATAAATTATGATAATAAGTTTATTCGATGGCAAAACTTTATTTGCCAAATAAAATTAAAATGGAATTAGCTACTCTGTTAGCGTTTACATATAAAAACCTGGTTACTCAGGAGTCTGGAAGTGATTCAAAGTAATTTAAATACAATATGAGACAATAGAGGAGTCTCTAGCAAATCAAAACAAAAAGGAAACCCTAGTTCAAATCTGAACCTTATACAATGAGAATATCCAGGTCTTGTCTGGCAAAAGAACTCAGAATTAGAGTTATTTCTTAACTGAACTGAATATCCATTATTTAGCTATTACAGAACACTGGTTAAGACAACATGAATTAATATCAATATAGATACTCTATAGGTCAGTAGTTCGTTCACGAGAAAGTGGCAATAGAGGACCGGGTCAATATTTTATTGAATAAACAATTAAATTAAAGAAACGTAAAGATATTGTCTCACCTCAGTTGAGCGAACATTGAGTTAGCTGTGTGCAGAGATGGAGCGATGTCATTGTCTGTTGTTACTGCCCCAAATGAAAATTTTTTACCATGTTTGAACCATTATGGAAGAAAGTTTTGAGCAAAATATGTTCATCTAATAAAAAGTAGTGAGTTGTTTGTGGAGATTTAATATCACATTTAGATAACTCACAGAACTCTGTTTCGGTTCTGAATCTCTTTAAATCATTTAATCTTACATCATCTTTCAACGAAAACCCCCGCGAGTCACAACCCACCTCAGCGACTTGTTTAGATAACATATTTAGTAACTTGTGAAGTTAGGACAAGCCATAATAAATTTTATCAATTCTGACCATATGGTCAAATGACTGTGTTTGAGCCCGTCATGCCCCTTTTCATATAGTTTTTTATGGTAGACCAATCACTGAAAACCGTATAATTAAATTTAAAGAAACTATTCACAAAAGTGGTCTACATTGTCTATTAAGGAAGGAATGTAACCAACATTATGATAAATTATTTCATCGTCGTGAAAAAGCATTAATGGTATCTTTACCAAAAGAAACATTAAAACAAATACCTCTAAAACCAAATTTCAGTGGATGGGCCACTACAGGTATTTATAAAAAGTAGGAAAGAGGTTATGAATTGTCTGATATAAGCCAATCTAAGACCCAACGACATAGAATATGTAAGAAATACCAAAGCCATCTTAAAAAAAGTATGCGCAGTGGACCAAATCAAATTTACTTTAAAAATAAGATAACGGAAAAGCTAGTAATAAAAGTAAAGCTACAGGAAATTATAAATAAAGAGACTTGCAAAAACAAAACACAACACAGCAAGCTCTCTCTTAAAATTGATGGTAAATCTATTGATACAGACTCTGAAGTGGCAAACACATTTGAGTCATTCTTTTCAAACATTCCAGTCACTACCACTAAAACATTAAATTCGAGCCCGCATCTCGCTGCTTCTCTCATCAAGTCGCATGTAGATGAGTGCACCACATCTTTTAGATTTAGTCATGTAAACTCAGAGATTATTCTTAAAACATTAAAGATTTAAATATTAAAAAGACTGAGGATGCATGGGGAATTTCGATAGATATAATAAAAAATATAATACACTCTATCGCACCCCACTTAGCTATAATATTTAACGAATGTTTGACGAGGGTCAATTTCCAAATAAGATGAAAATTAGTAAAATCATACCTTTATTCAAATCTGGAGAAAGGAGTGACCCGTCTAACTTTAGGCCAATATCCATATTGCCAGCACTCAGTAAAATATTCGAAAAAATTATATTTACTCAACTTTTATCTCATTTTAATATTAATAAATTACTGCATGAAAAACAGTTTGGATTTACTAAAGGAAAATCCACTACTGATGCAGGAGTGGCTCTTATCAAACATGTTTTTGATGCGTGGGAGAAAAAGCAGGATGCAATAGGTGCTTTCTGTGATTTGTCGAAAGCATTTGATTGCGTTAATCATGAAACACTATTGATGAAGTTACGGCATTACGGTGTATTGAATAACGCACTTGATATGATTAAATCTTATTTGTCTGATAGGATTCAAAGGGTTAATGTTAATGAAATCGACTCTTCTGGCGCTCCTCTATTAATGGGAGTGCCCCAAGGCTCAATATTGGGGCCTTTGTTGTTCTTAATATACGTAAATGACCTTCCATACTTTACGAAAGATCTATGTGAGATAGTGTTATTTGCTGACGACACTTCCTTGATTTTTAAGGTTGATAGATATAAAAAAATCAATTGACGACGTAAATGATACTCTCTCACAGGTATTGCACTGGTTTACGACCAACAATTTACTTCTTAACTCAAAGAAAACTAAATGTGTAAAATTCACCATGCCAAATGTAAGGCAGGTCGATACAAGTAATGAATCTATTCAAATCATTAATTCCACCGTTTTTCTCGGTATAACTATAGATGCGAAATTGCAGTGGAGTCCCCATATTGCTGCCTTGGCAGGAAGACTAAGTTCCGCTGCATATGCAGTAAGAAAAATTAGGCGTCTGACTGATATCGAAACGGCAAGACTGGTCTATTTCAGCTATTTCCACAGTGTGATGTCATATGGTCTACTGTTGTGGGGGTCTGCTGCTGACATACAAACTATTTTAGTATTACAGAAAAGGGCCATCCGCGCTATATACAGCCTTAGATCCCGTGACTCACTTAGGGAAATATTTAAAGAAATAAATATTTTAACCGTGGCTTCCCAATTTATCCTCGACTGCATTATGTATGTACGTAAGAACTTGCACACTTTTCCAAAAAGTCCGATAGTCATAGTCTTAACACCAGAAATAAACATAGGCTTGCCGTCCCGGTCCTCAGACTTCATAAAATCGGTAATTCGTTTGTTGGCTTAAGTATTAAGATATTTAATAAGCTACCACAAAATGTCATTAACCTATCACTGGATAAGTTTAAGTCCCATATTAAAACCTGCCTAATGAAGAAAGGTTACTATAGTGTACAAGACTATTTAAATGATAAGGATTCTTGGTCATGTTAATTCATTAATCTTTTGAGTTGTTATTCATAGTAGTCTATTAACTTTCATAATTGTATTTTTTTCTCTCTTCTCAATTGAAACTCTAGCAATATTTGAAAAGAGTAACTACTGAGTTTCTTGCTGGTGTCTTCTCAGTAGAAATCGACATTCCGAACCAGCGGTAGATAATATGTACTATTTTGACATTCATAAGTGTTCTGTGTGGACCTAAATTGAATAAAGAATTTTTTATCTTTATCTTTATCTTTAAATACCTACCCACCTGCCGCTGTCAGTGTATGACAGGGAAAGAAAATTATAAAAAAAAAACTCACCAAAAGCGACGAAGAATAGTAGGCACGAATACGCCATCTTAATTAATTATATCACAAAATATTCATTTAAATAATTTAGATTAATTTCATATGATAATCTTTCAACCAACTTATTGCATTTACTTAGTATTTTCCTAATTCCAGCCTTTATAGAAACTTCTCTAACTCGGAAAGTCCATTCAGCTAACTGACCAAGTGACTAACTTTAAATAAATTCCATTAAAGTTTATTGGCAGACGGCGAAAAACGGAACTAGCGTCACCTTTAAAGGAAACTGTCACTTTTTGACAGCTGCGTGCAGAAGGTGGCGCCTCCTACGATTTATTTTAAAATTGGTCGGGTTGTAATATTTTTGTGTCATGTTTTCCTTATTATAAATTATCTTGAGAGGTCGCTAAGGTTTATTATATTTCGCGTTGAGATGAACGCTTTAGTAATAATTCGAATTTTAGATAAACTAGTTATTAAACTACCTACTTACTTACTTTCCTACTCATTAATCAAGTGTTATAAATCTCAGATAAGGAAACTTAGAAATCTTAGTTTTTTTTTATAAGCAGACGGATCACCTGGTGGTAAGCCATTGCCGCTGCCCAACTAGAAAGAAGCTGCCCACTTCTAGAAAAGTAAAACATTAAGAGAAAAGTTTTAATAAAATAGGATTTAATCATTTTTCCCATGATGCTGGCTGGCAATCGTCGAAAAAATTCAAGTAGGGGAAAGGTGTACGAGTTGATCCCCTTAAGGGAATATTGTTGTAACTGATCCAATACTTAACTAAGGATACGATATACGATACGATTACGAATTAAAAGGATATTATCTAGTAAATTTATCATTCTACATATTGTCATACTTAAAATTGTTAATTTGTAAGCTATTTTATTATATTTTGCCACTTTTTTAAAACTCTATGAAAGGATCATCTTGTACACCCCAGTGTCCAAGATGGTCCATACGCAAGGGGAAAGATGATCCTGGGGATCAACACGCCCTTGTTTTAGGAATGTCAGTAAGATTTTGGCAAAAAGTATTAAAAAAACTAAGATTGAAGAAATATATCTTTAATATTGCAACAAAAAATATGTTTAACCTTAATCTAGATATTATATCTGGATGTCGCTGACGGAATCCTCTCAACCAATCATAGCAATCTTTTCTCTTTGGAAAGGGTGAGAGATATTGTTTTTTACTGCAAGTTGATATGCCAACGATAAAACAACTTTCCGCGTTAAATCAAACATCCTGGTCTCCATATCTTTAATATGCTTTACCAGCTCAAGTTCCTGTTCTACTATAAAAACTGTTTTTTCCTCCTAAATATTTGATTGCCCCAACAGCAACCTTATTTGAGCCCTTAGCTCGCCTTTTTAATGTCATGACTGGAACATCAAATTGTTTACTAGCTGTTATGACATTCCATTTATGACAGCATCTAGGGCTTTGATCATGGAGTCCTCCGACCACTCGCCGCGATTAGTTTTTCTTTTATAATTACGAGGCATGATCTACAACAAAAATATATCCATAATTAAACCCCATAAGCAGTTCCGCGATATGAATATGAAATGTGGCCAAATTATTACGAATAATACCAAAATACTCCAAATATAATATCTACTATAATCACCATAGTGCAAGATGATCCGCACGGATCAACTTGTACCCTACGTCTTGGATCATCGTACCCCAACACTAGTTTTTTTACATTGTGTTTAATAACATAACCTATAGTAATGCCAAGAGTAATCGTGGCATAATAAAGCAAAATATGACATTTAACAAACATCTTGATATAGCCAGTTTAGCATTAGACCTCGTAGTTTACATCTGACATAAATTCAAAGTCACCCTTACCTTAGATCACCGTCACGAAAAATATGGTTTTAAACACAAAAAAAATTGCAGTTGTTCAATCCGCTATTACGGTTGACTGTGGTCAAAGTGAAGTGGGGAGACTGTAGTAAAGTAAAAAAAAATCAGATGGCGTTAGTAGTTATCTGGCAATCAAAAAGGATCATCTTACCTCCAGGGATCATCTCGTACACCTTTCCCTACAGCCATTTAAAAGTAAATCTTTTATTTACTTTTCACAACTGTCAAAAACACGAAAATAACGTGCCAGTGTATGAATGGACAACATTTCAAAATTGCTAAGCTCTGAAACAAAAAATACCAATTCTTTGTTTACTTTTCCGCTGCTCGAATATATATTTATTAATTTTTTATATTGCTTATTTACTGAGAAAAAAATTAAAAACTAAAAAACGTAAGATGACGTCATCGGACGGCAGAATGTAAAATATTTCTTTGCTTAGCACATTATAGTTTTAAATTTACGTAATGCCAAACTCATGACATATAACTGTCAAAAAAAAGACAACTTGTCAACGTTGAATGTATGAATGACGTTGACAATGTTGACACTAGTATTATTTACCTTTGACAGTAGTACCTTTTTTTTATTAAAACAATGATAAGCAAAGGAATATCGCTATATTCAGCCGTCCGATGACGTCATTTGGCGCTTACGTCTATTTAGAATAAAAAGAATTTCAATAATTATTTTATGCATGAAAATGGACAAATTTTGAAAAAAGAAAAAATATGGGTCTGTTAATTTTATGTCTACTTTCATATAAAAAAACAATATGGACATGTTAAAAATTTGAAATGTTGTCTATTAAATAATTTTGTCTTCCAACAAAGAGTTTCAACCGCAGATATATTTTTATCATATTCCCGAAGGCAAAAATAACAAAGATGCCTTCCAATATAAAATTGGTCAAACGCTGAGGAGACAAATGACGTAATTACCTGATTTGTCGCATATTTTCACACACACGAAAATAAAGGAAAAATCAAACCTAC
>JADPWL010003306.1:0-40001 GCA_019059595.1 Marasmia exigua | reverse complement strand
GCGCGAGTGACCCGATGGCGCAGTGGCTAGCGCACGCGTTTCGTTCGCAATACTTTGTTTACGTTGAATTACTTTCATTCGATCAGAAATTACTTGAATTTTGTAATAAGAATTGTCAAACTGTTCACGAATAGCCAATTGTTCATCTTTCTTAAATGTTTGAGATTTAATAAGGTACTTTTCTATTTTTAATTGCACACTAGAAAATTGTTTTTTAATTGAAGTTAATTCTTTGAGTCGAACACGGAATTCATCTTCGTCGTTTGAACAATCAACCATACGCTGAAGACTAGTTAGGCATAAATCTCGTTCGAAATAAAGTTGTTCCAACTCCATTTTGAACGATTTTCAAATTAATGTAAACAAAGATTACGTGTAAAATAGGTGAAAGTTAAAGTAAAAGATAATTACGCAGTAGGCGATCCAACCTATCACAATGTTATAATATGTAGGTAGAATGTAGTAGTAAGTTATGATTTTAGCGAAGGTATTTGAAGGTTATTAAGTTATGTAAGTGAAAATGTATGTTCGATTTTAGTTTTATACATGTAGTTTTAAGTAGTTGTAATGTATTCTTTAGTTATTAATATAGTGTATGGATAAGGCTATTAGATTTAGTTAGTAGTTAAGTAGATATAATTTTATTTTTAACACGTAATGTTAACAAATAAAATGTTGGTAAGGTATGTCGTCTAGTACGTAATACTAGGACGGATGCTCTGCTGAGCGATAAAAAGTTAGTGATAATATTCGACACGTTATGTCGAAATATTATGCTAAAGGGTAATTTCTGTATTCAGTACGTTATACTAAATCACATAAATGCTAGGGGGTGAGTCTATTACGTAATAATAAGAATGCTAAGAGAAAGTACAATATTATGTTTAACACTATGTACGTAATACAATAGTATGATGGTGTGTAATGTCGTAAACAATACAGGTAAATAGATTAAAGTAAATAATGTTTTCTTTTGTTATGTGTAGCCTTATCGCATAGCTTTGCAGTCGCGACGCGCTCGCGTTATGCAGTGGATAGTGGGCCGGCGTCGACTTGTGCGAACGCGCTGTGTACCCTCGTTTGTGAATAAAATTATCGAATGAGAAATTTCTATGAAATGGGTCCAAAATAGATAGCACAATAATATCAACGCGTTAATTCGGCTCTGAAGGCCATTGTTTCGGAAAGAGAAATTCGAAGGACCGCGATAATTTGGGAAAGCTTGACTAACCTGGTCATCCAAGCATCCGCGTGGTGTGCTGTCTCAGGGAGACTGTAAATCCAAAGGGGCTGGTTCTTGTTGCTATCACCGCACCACCGTACTAAGTCCAGATCACAGAATATTCCCGCAAGTGTATTGTCTTTATTATAAGTATTGAAATTAGAATCGCGCGCGCGGCGACCGTGTCGATCGGTAGGAGATGTCGGAAACTTGTGTTTGAAAAATGTGCCGTTGGCAGCACTGTTGCGGGCGCGTTCCGTTCCAAGGATTTGCAAGACATTCCCAAATACTTTAGAAATTAAAATAAACGAAAACAAAAAAGATAAAATATTATTGTGCTATATACTATTTAACCAAGTTAGGCTAAATACGGAACAGCCTTTCTTAATTAAACAGTTTTTTATATACAATTTAAACTTATGTGTGGGCAAGTCAATAATAATCTGAGGTAACTTATTCAAACATTTTTATGCTCAATTCTATAAATGAACTGCCAACCTTATGTAGCCTGATATTTGGAACGGCCAGTCTGTGCTTATTTCTGGTGTTAAGGCTGTGACAGTCACTTCTTCGAGAACGGATGGAGATTCTTATGTACGTACATAAGGCAATCAAGGATGTATTGAGAAGCCACGGTGAGTATGTCGATTTCTTTAAACAAATCTCTAAGGGAGTCGCGCGATCTAAGGCCATAAATGGCGCGGATGGCTCTCTTCTGTAATACGAAAATAGTTTGTATATCAGCAGCTGATCCCCAGAGTAATAGACCATATGACATGATGCTATGAAAGTAGCTGAAATAAACCAGCCTCGCCGTTTCAACATCAGTTAGTCGTCTTATCTTTCTAACTGCATATGCAGCAGAACTAAGTCTACCTGCCTGAGATGAGGGAATGAAGCGGCAGGAATCAGTCCGAACAATATCACAGCCTCACAGAGCACCGCCGCGGCGTAAAGCATGTGCTGCTTTCCCCTTTCTTAAGGTCAGACGGCAGTCGCTTCATTTTCACCAGCCTTACTGAATCTTGGATCATAGCCAAGCGCAGGTACTGGTTTCGAACTGAGATGATGGTTTGGACGCAACGCTGAGATTTTTTAATAAAGAGATAGGGGGCAGACGAGCAGACGGGTCACCTGATAATTGACTGACCGGATAGCGCAATCGGTAGTGACCCTGCCTCTTTCGCCAAAGGTCGTGTGTTCGATCCCCACCCTGGACAAACATTCGTGCGATTAACACTTGTGTTTGTTCAGTGTCTGGGTGTAATATATGTATTTAAGTATATATTTGTGTTCCTCTGTTGTCTGATATCTGTAACACAAGTGCTTACGCTACTTAGTACGGGATCAGAACAACGTATGAGATGTTGTAAGAATTATTATTATTATTATTTATCTGTTTATTTCTGTTCTCAGCTTGTGGCTGGTATTATAGAGACTAGCCACGGGCATCAAGGCCAAGTAACTAGTCCTTTTTTACGCTGAATTTAAGTTAAAATTGCAGTCGTCCTGTAGGGATCGGCGGACTATGCGGCATGTGTTGAGAAGCCACGGTAAGTATGTGGATTTCTTTAAATGAATCTCTAAGGGAGTCGCGCGATCTAAGGCCGCATAAATGGCGCGGATGGCTCTCTTCTGTAATACGAAAACAGTCTGTAGTATTATTATTATTGTTAATAAGCGATTACCATCGCCCATGGACACCTGCAATACTTGAGATTCACAAGCGTGACGCCGGTCTATTAAAAAGAAAACGGTCTTTTTTTGAAGGTTGAATTTGGACTGGTGATCGGTAGATGATGACGAAACGAGGATTGGGGTAGCGTCCCTCACCCTACTCGATACCCCAACGTTGGCTGTTGTCATTGAACGTATGTTCGAGCCACTCCCTTAATTAATGGGCCTCTTTAATTAATTACGCAGTGTCCCTGGTTAGCTTTAAAATTACACCCTTAGATAAACAATTACTCGTGAGATGGGTATGTCCAACTTAAATTGCTGACGAAGTTTTTGCCACAACACCCTGCGGCCATGTTTGCAGGGTTAATGAATAAATAGTCCCGCAGTTTCAGGCCATGAAAACCTTGGATTTGGAGATGATACCTCTCCAATGGGATTGCGAATTGTTAAACCTTCTTGGGTTTCCATAGACAAAGTCTACACTCTGGATTTAAGAAGACATCCTGTATGTCAGTTGTTCGGTGTTCAATTGTCTGCTTACCAAAATATATGTCGTATGTAAATAATAATATGCCTGTTTACTTTGCCCCTCAACCGATATAAATAAATGGAATTAATGGGTGTACAAAATCGCTCAAAACTTTGGTCCCAGTAGAACTAATATCTATACAAATACTTACATTTTTGTCTCATCCAAAAAAAAGCAGGCGCGCGCTAGTATTGTGACGTCATTGTAAAACTCATTTTTTAAATTATGCATCTCGAGAAATACACGGCGTATCCTAATAATATTTTCAGTCATGTTTTTTATTTTCAACCAAGTTGATGGAGATACGGGCGATGTATTGACAGGACAAGCGAGTGGACTGAGCTAGTGTTGCGGAGCACTGGGACGGCTATGACGTCACTTTACAACCCGTGTTTTTTGAAATCAAATATCTCGGAAACTACACTACGTATCGAGGTAATTTGTTCAATCATATGTTATTCTCAACTGAGTTTTAGGAGAGCTAAAAAATTAAATTAGTGAACATTCTCCATTGCCACATTAGAAAGTCTACCTTCTTAGATAAATGAGGATGCCTTTGTTCCAGTCGCGAAATAAACATAGGCTTGCTGTCCCAAATCTAAGACTTCATAAAATTGGAAATTCATTTGTAGGATTGAGCATTAGAATCTTTAATAAGTTACCTCAAAATATTATTGATTTGCCGGTACATAAGTTTAAGTTGCATGTAAAAAACTGCCTAATGCAGAAAGGCTACTATAAAGTAGATGATTACTTGAATGATAAGGATTCCTGGACATGTTGATCTCTTCGCCTGTCCCCTAATGTATAATTCATTTCATCATTTTTCTTTGACGATTTATCTAAACGATATTGATTATAAGCATTGTATACCATACTTTCACTGTAATCATAATTTGTATAAGAATGGAAGTTGTAATTACCATATTATTTGGAAAGAGTAACTACTGAGTTTCTTGCTGATTCTTCTTGGTAGAAATTGACATTCCCAATCAGCGGTAGATTACATAATATTTGATATTCATAAATGTTCTGTATGGACTTAAATTGAATAAAGACATTTTTGATTTTGATTTGATTTTGAGTCGTCCGATAGCTCTTCGGCTGGCCAGATATTGCTCAAAAGGGACGTCAGCGCGCGTGTAATTATTTTAGCTAAACGAACCAAAAGATTAATTAATTATTTACCACCCCGACAAATCCTCTTAATTTTAAATTGAAGAGGATTACTCAAATATTTCTAATGGACAAAAACGGTTTACAGCGAAGCTTGCCACAGTGATAGGCCGGTAGCTTAAGGTGACGGGTAGGGCACACTAGCGACGCCAATCGATTTTAATTTTTAGCAACTAAACTGGATCTATTTTAAACAATTTCGGGGTTACAACCTCTCGGCAAACATTTACACTATTTATTAAATAACCATGCAAAAATGTTGGGTCCAACGCGTACAAAAATGTACCCAGCCCCGTTTTAAACAATTTCGGGGTTACAACTTCTCGGCAAACACTTACACTATTTAGTAAATAACCATGCACAATTGTTGGGTACGTTTTTGTACGCGAAAAACTTTTTTTCGCGTACAAAAACTATTTATTTAATACTTATAGTTAACTGTTTGGTCTGCTTTTGCACTCGAATTTCGGATTACCGCCAAAAGTGGCCACTTTTGGCATGAATCAATTTTTCGCGTACAAAAACGGACCCAGCAAATTAAATAACCATGCAAAAATGTTGGATCCAACGCGTACGCGAGAAATTGATTCACGCCAAAAGCGGCCACTTTTGGCGTAAATCAATTTTTCGCGTACAAAAACGGTTCGATGTCGAAGTATCGCGGAATTTTTGAGTGCATTATTATTATTATACGCAATTTTGTCCGATTTGAGAAAAGCCGTCGATTCTAGTCCCATCCGAAGACAAATGGAGGATTTTTTCAGTGTATTCTTTACTGTACGCAGTTCTCATTTTTAACCCCCGACGAAAATTCGACGTGTTCTGACGTGTGTGTGTGTGTGTCCGTGGCATCATAGCTCCAAAACGGATGAACGGATTTGGATTTTTTTTGTTTGATAGGTGAATGGACAACATTTCAAAATTGCTAAGCTCTGAAACAAAAAATACCAATTCTTTATTTACTTTTCCGCTGCGCGAATATACAGCGTGTACAAAAGAATGGGACATATATTTTAATGGGTTATCATGTCTCGGAAGTAGAGTAGATTGACATAATAATTTCATCAAACATTTGATAAATAACGGAATTCCCCTAAAAACCGTCCGAAATAAATGTTTCACTTCCCCTTAAATGACCGACAGATGAATGACAGACTCGCGGCCACCGCGCGCGCGCCGGCCGCCCGCGTACGTACCTACCAACTGCCCTGGCCGTCGGAACCTAACACTAGGGTAAATTTATCTACACTTAACATCATTTTTCTTTTTATTGAAAATGTCCCTACGTAGGTATTTAAGAAAAAGTAAAGAACTAACCTTAGTAGATCTGTTTATTTTCTTCATATCGGATACATTCTACCTACGAGATAGGTAGGAGTTCACAGGGCACACACACACACACACATTGATTCAATTTTAATTGACAACAGGTAGCACTTAAAAACTCACTTTTTACTAAATTAGGTAACAAACTTTTAGGTTCAATTTCACAATAACGTCATATCTACAACAAAATTGATGGGGCACCCTTAGGGTGATAAAAATGGGCCGACGATGTGATGTCCAACGATACCTGCCCATACGTTTATTGACCATCGTTGTTGGTGGGCAGTTGGCCTGCTGGCGTGAGGGTTTTCTCTGGCCCAATAATGTGTGTTTCGCATATTGAGTATACAGTTTCTTTGAAACGTACTTTCATCAGTCCAAAGGACATTGCTGGTCTTCCTCCAATTGGTCGAGCAACCATTGGCAATAGGTTATTCGACGTTCATAATCTTCAGGTATCAAGGCTTGCACTGTTGTTACCTTAAATGGATGCTGTCTGTCTACCTGAAGCACTTTATGTACTGTAGTGTGAGGCAGGTCAAGGTGCCGTCCTCCAAATCTCGTGCTGTCTTCGGGGTGCTCGTGAAAATACGCGAGGACCGCGGCCCTCACGTCTAGATCAGCGCCAGCACCGCTGTCTGTGTTACGAGACGCAAAACTTCCACGATCTCTCAGGCGCTGTAGCACATTCGTGATGATTCTCCCACAAGAAGGCACATGCTCATCACCTCGATGTCGAAAATGGTCCAGGTATAAACACAGTGCTTCATATGCGTTTCCACCGGACATTCCGTAAGCTAGCACCATATCCGTATACTGGATATTACTAAACTGGTAATTCGGCATGATGTACGTAATGGTAATCAAATAGTCAATCGCTTATGAAGTCCAAAAACTGACTGCTGAAGTAAACAGAATTTTAGGTAGGTACGACTCTATCGACGGCATCGATGCACTTGCCGAAAGAGCAAAAGTAATCCTAAGGCTGTGTCTACATTTGTGAAGTTTTAATTACGAAATCCTGTAAGGTACCTAATTGAAATCTAAGAGTTTGCAAAACATCAAATTTTTTTATAGTACCTAGAAGTAATCGTGTAAATTAAACACAGCCCAGGGCGTGGCGGACCTCCATCCACTATTATTTTTCTTTTGAGCAATATTCGTTATTTTCATTTACTTGAGAATCGATTTCTGTAATGATGATTGAACTACGCAGATACTACTTGTACCCTACATGCAAGTTTATAAAGGATACTCGATGCGTTAACCGTTAAGGCGTTTTTATTAATTTTTCGTGTTTTTATTGATATTACCTTAAAACAATATTTCCAAATACTTTAAGTGATTCGCGAACGTAATAGTCAATTTGGTACATTTTTGTATCAATGGTTTTCTAATCATTTGATCCATAATTTTGAAATTTTCTTCAAGAATCGTAAAAGACAGTTCAAATTTAAGTTATTTTATAAATTACAAAGCCAATTACCACTAGCCAATTGACTAGTTACCGAATCTGAAGTCCGCCAATTGTACTTTTTTTTACTTCGTGCGTAGAATAAATAAATAAAATAAGATAATTGTTTAGTGATGTACACGGTACGTCTGTTTAACGCCGAGTATACTAAGTTACATATCTATCAATTCTTATTTATACAAATTTATTAGTTAAAACAAATTATGTTACATTGCTAAATAACCTTTAGGTGAAGATGTCATTGCAATAAAAGTAACAGATACATCACAGCAAATCATTAAACACTCAGTAGGTCCTAAAAACGTTTGATAATTTTTTTGAACCAATAAAGTTGTGTCTGCGCCCTTATTGTCTTGTCGTCGTACCTATCCCTTTGACAGGACGCCGCGTTTGTTTGAGTCGCCGCCCGGCACGTGTAGCGGAAGCGAGAGGGAAAGTGTATCTTTTACCTACGGATTTTATTTTGCTGAATGAGACAGGGTCGGACTAGGTAAAATATGCACTCGTGTTATTTATTATGGGTTGGTTAATGGGTCTAGTAAAATGTTCTTCTTTGTAAATTCATTGGCGGTGTTTGCGAGTAAAATTTTAAACTTTAAAGAAAATGTATTACCAGCAAACCTCACTGTATCTGTGACTAAGGTGAGTGTGTAGGGTACCAGGGTTCGATACCCGGTTATAAGTTAATAAAGGATAAGTACTCATAGTTTTACACTTTTGACTGGGAGTTGTGTATTCACACACAATATTCAGCAAAACATAAAGATAGGTAACATTGTGACTTGCTCTCTCTGTCTTTCTCTCTTGAGATCATCTCTTCAAAAGGGCTCTTCTCCCATCAGTTTCAGACTTGTAGTTGAAAGTTGTGCAAAAATAAAAGTTACTACCTAAGCTTCTGATCTGAATCGATGGTATTACGTACCCGAACTCGCGTAGGTTTTTAATTATTTAAATAATTAATTTATTCAGTTACCCTAGTACGCCCACTTGTGACGTCAGACGCACCACAAATTATAGGCATTTTCAAGTGTCGGTCATTGCCCCTAGAGATTTTAAGGCGAATATTAACCAAATCACAAGAACTTATAACGTTTGTAGTTCAATAAATAATAAAGATATCAAAAAAATTCTTTTTGTCTGATATTTTAGACAGTCAAAACTACATGATGGAAATAGTTTTATTGCATTTGGTGTGATATGTTTTAAAACTTTAAACGTCAATATCTCCTAAAGGAAACGGAATTTTCGCGAATTTCTTTTTTTGCCATATTGTTGTCATTTTATACTATACGTCGTTTCAATATATGTCCCATTCTTTTGTACACCCTGTATATTTATTCATTTTTTATATTGCTTATTTACTGAGAAAAAAATTAAAAACTAAAAAACGTAACATGACGTCATCGGACGGCAGAATGTAAAATATTTCTTTGCTTAGCACATTATAGTTTTAAATTTACGAAATGCCAAACCCATGACATGCAACTGACAAAAAAAAGACAACTTGTCAACGTTGAATGAATGAATGACGTTGACAATGTTGACACTAGTCTTATTTACCTTTGACAGTAGTACCTTTTTTTAATTAAAACAATGATAAGCAAAGGAATATCGCTGTATTCAGCCGTCCGATGACGTCATTTGGCGCTTACGTCTATTTAGAATATAAAGAATTTTAATAATTATTTTATGCATGAAAATGGTCAAATTTTGAAAAAAGAAAAAATATGGGTCTGTTCATTTTATGTCTATTTTCATATAAAAAAACAATATGGACATGTTAAAATCATGTGAAAAACAATATGGACATGTCCATTGATTGTGAGTGTTCCGCCTTCACAAATTTCCAATTTTTTTTTTAGTTTCCGTATACGAAGCCACAAAACCGTTCTATCTATGGGCTACTGATAATTTTGATACTGTTACGTGGTTTCATTTAATACTGGTCACTAACCTAATCTCTTTGATTGCAAACATATAATCGCGTTTAATATAAAATAAAAATCTCTCAGAGGGGTATGGAGGATGGACAGCACAGCTTTAGGTACCTACTACTTAATTTTTGAAGATTTAAATTAAACTTTTTGTAATCAATTCGGAATGCATTCAATGTCTGGATTTAATATAAATATTTCACAAAATCACATACGTTGATCTGACTCCGAGATAGGTAGCTCAAGCACCTGTGTAACAGATATCAGAACCAACAGGGGGATTACAAATATATACATATGATACTTTTATTTTGTAAATACATACGTATAATACATAGAAACACCCAGACCAATACAAACAAACATGTTCATGCACACAAATGTTTGTACTGTGTGGGGATCGAACCCGCAACCTTTGGACCATGGATATAGATAGATAAATACTCTTTATTGCACAACATACAAAACTTATAAGCTAGGTATATAGAGATACAATGTACAATTTAGGCGGTCTTATCGCTGGGAGC
This sequence comes from Marasmia exigua, assembly GCA_019059595.1. Classification (NCBI taxonomy): domain Eukaryota; kingdom Metazoa; phylum Arthropoda; class Insecta; order Lepidoptera; family Crambidae; genus Marasmia; species Marasmia exigua. The sequence continues at coordinate 30,133 of JADPWL010003306.1, read as the reverse complement.
GATCTCTACCAGACAACCTTCGGGTAAAGGACATTAGATAGAAGAGGGGAGGGTGGTGCAATCCTTTTGATTTTGAACATTGATTAAGTAAATTTATAGTATAAATATATATATCTAGATAATAAATAAACAAGTTATCATACACTAATATATATAAATGTTACCTAACTAAAATACAATATAACCTACATGAATATAAATAATAAAATATAATAATAATATTTAATCTTTATTGCAGATTCAGGATCCATAGCATTTATTCATTAAAAAAACTCTCCACTCCACTTAAGTGGAGATAGATGGATGGAGAGTGACATAAGCTAAGTACATTGTGGCAAACCAAATTTCACGCGAACGAATCCGCGGGCGACCGCTGTGTTACATTTTTTTTTTATATTATAATGACGGTCGTGACCTTTTAAAATCGTGACTATATCAACAAACTGCGGTCTATGATATTGTTTACCCAATAAATTGAATTGTGTCCCACTGGCGTCCTATCAGATTATAATAGAGGTTAAAGTATGAAATTACCGTTTTTAAACCGACTTCAAAAAAAAGTTATCAATTCGACATTTTTTTTATGTTTGTTCGACGATTACTTTGCCATTTATGAACCGTGTAACCCCTTTTTCTGGGCTACCTCACCGGCCACTCAGCCCCAGAGCGAGAGACTATAATCCCAGGGCGCCTTTTATTTGGTGTGTGAAGGAAAACACTTTATTGCCTTTTCAATTAATTTATTCTTAAGCCTTTACAATATAATCCGGAATACAAGATGAACGCTTAAATTAAGTACATTTTATATCTACACAATGATTGATTTTTGTATGACAAATACTAAGTTAAATTAAGATTAAGGGTCTTAAGTATGGATCCAGCTGGCGGGAAGTACAACTCTGCTATTGCATATTATTGTGGGAATGCCTGTCTGACCTAGCTCAACCGTAACTCGGTGTTAGGTTTAAAAGATTGTTCTAGGTAAGTATGGGACTTAACTTATGATTGAGGAAGCGCGACGCAGCCCTCCGGAAGCTAGTCCTTGGCAGGTCCTGAACTGTCGTGTCAGGCACTCTGTTGTCCTCCAGCGTGGCCTGTTAGTTCTATCCTTGGAAGCTCCCGTCGACTATGTAGACCTCAACGAATCAAACTGGTCTCGGTTCTTGCCGGTACATAGGGCCCTATAACAACGATTTCACAATATGAAGGACGCCCTACAGAAGGATTCCTTGGATTATTCCTTTTATGGAATAAGACAATATGAGTACTTACCCAAGACGGGGAACGACAGCAAACACTTATTTTTGTTAAGATTAAGACGACGAATCGAAATGTTTCACCTCAAAACTTCTGCAGCACACACTCAAGGTTAGGACACACAATTAGGTCAAGCGAGGGGTCTTCCAGAATTAAAATTTTGAATGTGTCCGTCGCGAGGCTCCGTCACTCCTATTTATTGCTTAAAAGGTCTGGAATGTTCCTTCTATTCAAAAAAAACTCACATCCGCCCAAAGTTGACCTTTAAACAACCTTGTTAAGTTAATTGTTCTAGAATTTCTATTTGTATTTTGTTGCTTTTCAACTCAAGACATAAGAGAGAAATAGACGATGCAACGATACAGTGTCGCCTTACTAGCGGCGAGAAGATTAACTAATTTACAGGAAATTGAATGCATTCTGAATACCATATTTGGGAAGTACATCGATTATCCTGTAGATGGCGTGCTGATGATGATGAAATGTAGATGTTAAAATTCAAAGGAACTAAATTAGAAATGTCCTAAAGGTTATTGAAAAATAGGTCTTTGTTACAAAGTTATTAAAATAAATATAATTCTGCCCTAACTGCCAAGATATAGTAGACGATATTTTTTATTTGTGAGTCAGTAGCGACATCTATGCGTGAGTGGAAGACGTAAATCTTGTTAAAAGATGTTTTCCTATGCATTGCGGACATTAGACAACAGAGGTCATACGTACATATTGATTTAACGCTTTGGTTTGGAAATACGGCGACAGAAGGCGCTGAATAGGGTAATTAGTGTTCTTGAGAAGTCTGCTTAGATGGCGTTATTCTTGAAATAGTAATTATTTTGTACAATTATTTTTAATTGTTACACAACACCTACCTTACTTCAAAAAAAATTTGAATTATTTAAAGAAAATTTTTTTTTTGTATTAACTACATGGATACAGCTTCTAAAGCTGACATGCTAAAGTCACCACCAATCAACATTCCTAACTCAAATTGAATATATACTTTATAGTTAAATTAGTGTAAATACTTTGTTTTTTTTTTTTCTTTAGTATCACACTTCTTATAAAGTTTGAAAGTAAAAAAATGGTCATTTCTGCCTTATGATTAAAAGATAAAATGAAGTGAATTAAGGTTTGTTAAATATAAGAATTTAAGTTAATTTAATGAAATAGAACTACCTGGGTACATCTTGAACTGAACTTTAACTACATTATTCCTGTTTATACATATCGCTATGTGCGATTGATCCCCATACTACTAACCATATATAAGATCACCCGCTCATTCAATCATCATGCATTCTTACCTAAAATTTAGTGCACTGAATTTGGAAACTAATATTCTTTTTCTAGTTCATCACGCATTTATACTTACATTCATACTTCATTCATATATCCTATGTAGTCATTGGGTATTAAACAATGGACAAGAGTTAATGTTTTTAAAATGGTTATCTAGTAGTTTTAGTCATCGCTCTTCAAAATGTCTTTAATGTGATAATTACCGAGGCTTTTCCCATCAAGGTCCGCCAAGGTATATACCAATGGTGACAGCTTAGCTGTTACCACGCATTTTTTAAATTTGGGGGCTAATTTAGAGGTGAAGTTTTTTGACTTATTAGACAAGTAGTAAGTGCGTTTGTATACTATTTGTCCTACTTTCAGTTCCACATGCCTCTTTCTCAAATTATAATACTTCTCATTTCTTTGGTGGGCAACTATTAAGTGTTTGCGCACCTTTTGAAAAATAGCATCGAGTTCTTGCAATTTTTTACTAAAAGCTTGTGGATCTTCAATAGATATTTGATCCCTTGGACATGGTGGATCTGATACGTTGTAAAGAGCTCCGTCTACGATGAATTCTCTGCCATGAACTAAGAAATATGGGGTAAATTTAGTCGTGTCGTTAACGGCTGTATTTAGTGCACATTGTAGTTCGACAAGGTGTTCATCCCATTTTTTGTGTTCTGATTTTACGTAGCAAGAGATCGCATGAACGACATTCCTAATAGCTCGTTCAGCTTGATTAGTTTGAGGATGGTATCTGGGATTGTAGTAAACATTAGGCACATTGTACTTGGTCAATAATTGCCTAAACTGAGTGCTAACGAATTGAGGGCCATTATCCATAAAGATGGTCTTGCATACTCCATGCACTAAGAAAACATATTTTTCAATGAATCTGGCTATAGCCATGCCTGTTGCTGACCGTATAGGTTGCAACAAAACATATTTGCTAAAATAGTCCGAAACAACAATTAAATATACATTTCTATTTCTAGAGCTGGGAAAAGGTCCTAATAGGTCACAACTGATAGCCTCAAACGGCTTATTTACTTTCTTTGGGTTACCCATGAGACCAGGGCGAGCTGTGTTCACAGGTTTGTATTCCTTGCAAGTCTCACATTTGCTAACATACTCTTTTCACACTATCGAATAAACGTGGCCAAAAGTAATGTAAGGCTATTCTTTTATGAGTTTTCAAAATACCTAGATGTGCACTTGTAGGAAGATCGTGGCACTTTCTTAAAATCTCTAACCTATCTTCTTCGGGTACTACTAACTTCCAATCGAATTCGCAAGTTAAATTGTATTTATTTTTTGAATATCTGTATAGTTTTCCATTCTTTAAAGTAAAGTTAGGATAATGTCTTGGGTTTTTCTCAACACATTTCACTAAGTGACGGTACCAAGGGTCCCTAACGGAGTCAATCTCAATAGAATCTACCTTTATCCTTGATAGCGCATCCGGTAAAGCCATTTCTTTGCCGTGCCTATGAGTTATTTTAAAATTAAATTGACTTAAGCGCATGCTCCATCGAGCCAAACGTCCAGATGGATTTTTAAGTTTATAAAACCACAGTAGGGAAGCGTGATCAGTGACCACTGTGCATTCCTGACCCTCTACATATTGTCTAAATTGTTCTAATGCAAAAATTACCGCTAAGAGTTCCCTCTCGGTAGTGCTTTAATTAATTTCATTCTTATTTAACGTTCTACTACAATAAGCCACTGGATGTTCTATGCCGTCATGTGTTTGCGTAAGTACGGCTGCCACTGAATAGGCCGAAGCATCACTTAGAATACTAAAAGGAAGGTTGTAGTCAGGCATCTTCAAGATAGGTGCTGAAACTAAGGCTGATTTAAGTTGATTAAAGGATTCGTCTGCCTCGGGCTCCCAAATGAAATCGACATTCTTACGTGTTAATTTGCAAAGAGGTTTAGTAATTTTTGAAAAATTATTAATGAACCTTCTATACCAGCCAGCCATACCTAGGAATCTTTTCACTTCCTTGGCTGTAGTGGGAGTGGGGTAATTAAGTATCACTTCCACTTTGCTGGGGTCGGTCCTTAGGCCATGTTTATCTACCAAATAACCTAAGTATTTAAGTTCCTTCTTACAGAAGTGGGATTTTTTCATGTTGATAGTCAACCCAGCTTCATGGAGGCGTTCATATACCTTATTTAATAGATCAACATGCTCCTCAAATGAGCTATTCACTATCACTATATCATCTTGGAAACAGAAGACTTTATTGTCGAATTCTGGGCCGAATAGACGGTCCATTAGTCTTTGCATGCTGGCCGAAGCACCTACTAGACCAAAACACATTACATTAAATTGAAAGAGTCCTCTCCGCGGAACAGTGAAAGCGGTTTTTTCAGCGGATGATGGAGAATCATAGGGAATTTGCCAATAGGCGGCACTAAGGTCGATGGATGACAAAAATCTAGCATTATTCAGGTGGTCTAATATCTGATTGATATACGGCAAGGGATATGCATCGGGTTTAGAGACTGCGTTAAGTTTTCTAGAGTCTAGGCAAAGTCTAAGTTCGCCATTTGCCTTTTCTACCATAACTACTGGTGAGTTCCAAGCTGATTGTGAAGGGGAAACTACACCAAGCTCAAGCATTCTATCGAGTTCCTTTTCTAAAGCTTGTTGCTTAATAGGAGACAGGGGGTAGTACCTCTGTTTGATGGGATTGTGTTCCCCCGTGTCTATCTTGTGGTGTACAAGATTTGTCCTGCCTAGTCCTACTTTTTCGGTATTGATTAACTCGAATTTTTCCATTATTCTGTCCAAAATACTTTTTTTGTGATCAGACAAGTCATCATAATGTTCTAACCCATTATTACCCGATAACGAATTAATATAATAGTCCAGATCTAAATTGTTTTGAGAAATGTTAAGTGTTATTAAGTTTTCGTTTAATTTAAATAAATGCCAAAAGTCTATCCCTAAAGTAACTGGTGTAGTGATTCTAGGAACGACATAAAATCTGATTACCTTCACTAAAGAGTTGTAAACAACCGGTAAATACATACAGCCTAAGCAACATACCTCAGTGCCATCAGCTGTTTTAATTCTTTGCTCTGATTTAAATTTATTTAATTGAAAGCCTAGATCGCTGAATATAACGTGGGAGTTCTTGCCAAGAATTGAGCAAGAAGCGCCAGTATCAAGAAGACCAATTACTTTTAAGTTTAAGATTTTAGTTTCTAAGAAAGGTCTAATATCTTTTTTATCTTTTTGAAAGAGAACTTCACCCTTTTTTGAGTTTGAAGGGGACCTTTCGTGTGTTAAGCTACGAGTGGAGTTCTCACTTATTAGTTTTTTGACATACCTAAACTTCTGCAATTTGGGCATTCAGGTCTCTTAACTCCCTTTTTGCCACATTTAAAACACATAACCTCCCTTGACTGCTTACAGTCTCGAGTGAAGTGACTATTACTGTTACAACGCATACACAACCTCTCACGTACCGGGATGGTGCTAGGGGACATCGCCGAGATTTGGTTCGGATATTTAGTTACATTTTTAGTTTTTCTGGACTGACAATGATCTAAGTTAGGTTCAGAAAACTTTTCTGCTCGTACCCAAGCCAATTCCAAGCGTTTACCTAATTGTTTTAATTGGTCAATTGAGATAATGTCATGAAGTGCCAGTTCTTTAATATAATCAGGGCGGATATTATGCATCAAAATTTCTAGTTGTTCTGTAGGCGACATGGGGAAAGTTAACCTAGAAAACATGCCCTGCATGGTAGAAGTATAGCTAACAATTGTTTCATGTTTTGCTTGCGTACGTTGCCTTATTTCATTTTTTAATCTGTAGTCTAAATCAGGGATGTCAAAATCTTCTTTAAGTTGTGCTATTAAGTCTGCATAAGACTTGAAATTATTTTTATTACATCTGAACCACGCTAAAGCAGAATCCTCTAATAGGTCGGAAAAGGCAGACAGCATGCGGGAATGTGGAATTTCCCGTGCCTGTCTTAATTCTTCAAGTCTTTCTAAAAAAATTCTAACACATGTGGTACCATTAAATTTCAAATTAAATGAGTTTAAATTAATTTGTTTCTCCTTTAACACTACTAATTTCTCACCACCATACTTCTCTTCCTTTCCATCAACTACAGGCTGTCCCTCATTCATATAGTTATCTTGCACGTCTTCTTTCATGTTTCTAACTGGGGTGCATTTCGGTGAATTGACTTTGATGGACTCTTCGTCAGAACTACTCTCCTCCTCTGGTTCTATTTGTGCCAAGATGCGAATCAGTCTCTGACGCAGGTCAGTGAGAGAAGAATTGTCGAAGCCTGAGCGAGCCAGCCTATCAATGAGGTAGTTAGCCCTAACCGAAACCCTTACAACCAGATTCCTATCATGAACGAGATCACCTGAGGACAACAGAGTCTCCAATTCTGCGACTTTTGGAGTGCAGGCTTTCAGTTCCGCAGCGGCGCGTGGTGACTTTTGGGGTACACATTTAATACTTCCACGTCGCGACAGCTTGAAGACCTGCCTCAGTGCTTTCCGGAGAGCGTCGACTGTTTCCTCTTGAGCTGTGGAAATGCCAAGAATATCGAGTTCAAATCTGATCTCATCTTTTCTTAAATAGTCTATGTATTTGTGAATTGAAGACATTTTTTTTTTCTTTTAAAGTTTAGTGAAACTATTGGTGTTGTAATTAATTACTTTAACGAATCTCCAAATAAGGTGATTAAATTAGGTAACTAAGGATAAAAAATGGTTATTTTTAAACAATTAAATCTTAAAACTGAAAGCTAATAAAACCAATTCAATTCAGAAACACATAGTGATTACAGCTGTGACTAAGCAGGATGTATAAGTATCGAAAAATGCTGAAAAGTACACAGAATAGGCACATTAATTAAAAACTTTTAAGATGCTTGAAAAGCTTTCTTCTACTTACTACTGGCTTACATATGTCTTAGGAAGTGCTACAAATGTAAAAAAGGATTAAAAGTGCCAGATAAGGGCTTAATAACACTTAAATGGTTAAGAATAAAAATAGTATCTTACTAAAACTTAACAGAGTTTTAATATGTTTAAGACTGACAAAACTTATAAGAAAAGATGGCTTAAAAATCAACAGGCTTATTATAAAAATTTAAGAATGTTATGAGAAATCGAAAAATGTTTATTAGAGATTTCAACAGCTAAGAATTATTTAAGAACGACTTTTAAATCACTGTTGAAGGCTCAAAAAAATAATTAAAAAAGCTTAGTAGTAACTTTAAGAAGGCCCAAAATAATTTAAAAGGCTTAATATAGGTAGTTGTAAAAAAGGCTTAATAAAGGTAGTTGTAAAAAAGGCTTAAGATTGGTAATTTTTAAAAAAAGGCTTATGAAAGGTAATTTTTAAAAAGGCTTAAGAAAGGTAATTTTTTAAAAAGGCTTAAGAAAGGTAATTTTTTAAAAAGGCTTAAGAAAGGTAATTTTTTTTTTTTTTTTTTTTTTTAACAAGGCTTAAGAAAGGTAATTTTTTAAAAAGGCTTAAGATCAGATAGGTCGGTTAGTTTAAACCATACAGGTTTCCCGGACCGATATCATCATGTGAAGCCCAAAAAATGGTTATGCCTCCTTCACACACCACCAAATTAAGTCTTGCCCTAAAGTTGGTCGCCAATTTGTAACCCCTTTTTCTGGGCTACCTCACCGGCCACTCAGCCCCAGAGCGAGAGACTATAATCCCAGGGCGCCTTTTATTTGGTGTGTGAAGGAAAACACTTTATTGCCTTTTCAATTAATTTATTCTTAAGCCTTTACAATATAATCCGGAATACAAGATGAACGCTTAAATTAAGTACATTTTATATCTACACAATGATTGATTTTTGTATGACAAATACTAAGTTAAATTAAGATTAAGGGTCTTAAGTATGGATCCAGCTGGCGGGAAGTACAACTCTGCTATTGCATATTATTGTGGGAATGCCTGTCTGACCTAGCTCAACCGGAACTCGGTGTTAGGTTTAAAAGATTGTTCTAGGTAAGTATGGGACTTAACTTATGATTGAGGAAGCGCGACGCAGCCCTCCGGAAGCTAGTCCTTGACAGGTCCTGAACTGTCGTGTCAGGCACTCTGTTGTCCTCCAGCGTGGCCTGTTAGTTCTATCCTTGGAAGCTCCCGTCGACTATGTAGACCTCAACGAATCAAACTGGTCTCGGTTCTTGCCGGTACATAGGGCCCTATAACAACGATTTCACAATATGAAGGACGCCTACAGAAGGATTCCTTGGATTATTCCTTTTATGGAATAAGACAATATGAGTACTTACCCAAGACGGGGAACGACAGCAAACACTTATTTTTGTTAAGATTAAGACGACGAATCGAAATGTTTCACCTCAAAACTTCTGCAGCACACACTCAAGGTTAGGACACACAATTAGGTCAAGCGAGGGGTCTTCCAGAATTAAAATTTTGAATGTGTCCGTCGCGAGGCTCCGTCACTCCTATTTATTGCTTAAAAGGTCTGGAATGTTCCTTCTATTCAAAAAAAAACTCACATCCGCCCAAAGTTGACCTTTAAACAACCTTGTTAAGTTAATTGTTCTAGAATTTCTATTTGTATTTTGTTGCTTTTCAACTCAAGACATAAGAGAGAAATAGACGATGCAACGATACAGTGTCGCCTTACTAGCGGCGAGAAGATTAACTAATTTACAGGAAATTGAATGCATTCTGAATACCATATTTGGGAAGTACATCGATTATCCTGTAGATGGCGTGCTGATGATGATGAAATGTAGATGTTAAAATTCAAAGGAACTAAATTAGAAATGTCCTAAAGGTTATTGAAAAATAGGTCTTTGTTACAAAGTTATTAAAATAAATATAATTCTGCCCTAACTGCCAAGATATAGTAGACGATATTTTTTATTTGTGAGTCAGTAGCGACATCTATGCGTGAGTGGAAGACGTAAATCTTGTTAAAAGATGTTTTCCTATGCATTGCGGACATTAGACAACAGAGGTCATACGTACATATTGATTTAACGCTTTGGTTTGGAAATACGGCGACAGAAGGCGCTGAATAGGGTAATTAGTGTTCTTGAGAAGTCTGCTTAGATGGCGTTATTCTTGAAATAGTAATTATTTTGTACAATTATTTTTAATTGTTACAACCGATGTAGATAATTCTTTTTTTAGTTGGAAGGTATCCTATCACAATCAACCCATCCATTCATAGTTCAAAGACTGATCGTGGATTAAAATAGAACAAAAAAAAAGTTGGAAGGTAGATAGAACAATGCACTGCAGAAGAAAAAGTATTGAAATCTTTTATGTAGACAATTTTACGATCTACAAAATTTGCTTAACCGACTTCATAAAAAAATTCTTAATTCGACATTTTTTTTTTATGTTTGTTCGACGATTACTTTGCCTCTTATGAGCCGATTTAGATAATTCTTTTTTAGTTGGAAGGTAGATAGAACAATGCTCTGCAGAAGAATAAGTGTTGAAATCTTTTATGTAGACAATTTTACGATCTACAAAATTTGCTTAACCGACTTCATAAAAAAATTCTTAATTCGACATTTTTTTTTTATGTTTGTTCGACGATTACTTTGCCTCTTATGAGCCGATTTAGATAATTCTTTTTTAGTTGGAAGGTAGATAGAACAATGCTCTGCAGAAGAATAAGTGTTGAAATCTTTTATGTAGACAATTTTACGATCTACAAACTTTACTTGAACTATTTTTCGATAGCTCTTATTGTTACAGAGATATACGCAAAAAACGCAAATTTGTGACCCTTGACCTCGAATAAAACAACGCCGTGTGGTCCCCGGCAGAGTAGAATAGGCCACCCTCACTCTTACCGAGGTGTCGTAAAAGACGACTAAGGTAAAGCTGCTGGCATGATCATCAGCGCCCAGAGAAGGAAAACTCTGCATTTATATCAAAACCTCGCCAACCCGTCTGCCAAGCGTGGTGAGTATGGCAATTACCCCTCATGTGATTGAGGGAGGCCCGTGCCCCAGCAGTGGGGACTTAAATGGGCTGACGACGATGATGATGAAAACAACGCACTAGAGGGATCGACGGGGACTTTTGAGATATCATTTGTAATGACGTATTCAAGGCCTGCACAAAAATCCAGCTTGTTGGGAATGAATGCAAACTGCACTTGCAACTAATTGGACTGGACTATAGATAGTGCTTCTTTCTGAAAACTTATTCAAAATATAAATACTAATTAATAATAATTAAATACTAATTCTCACAACATCTCATAGGTTTACCTGATTCCGTACTAAGTAGCTTAAGCACTTGTGTTACAGATATCAGACAACAGAGGAACACAAATATATTATGTATGTTTATTTGTTTTGTAATGTACTAGTATGTATTAGTATTTATAGCTAGTATATATTTATTTGAAATAGGAATAGAAATAGAAATAGAAAAATGTTTATTTGGCACCAAAAATACAGATAACAAAATATAGATCTATACATTACTTATTAATTTAATCCTAATCTAGGTATCTAAATTCGAAGTGGCGCCAAAAAGGTCCCCGCTCAGCTATTTGTCGAGACACAGAGCCTCGACGCTGATATTCTGCGGATACCTAACAAAATACATATTTCACATACAAGTTACTTACAACAGAAACAGAGATCGCTTCAGAATGCACCATACATCATGTTTAAATCTAATACTCTTATTTAATATAATGTATGTATGTATATACCATACTCGTATTTATACAATGTCTTTTTTTTTCTCTCTTTTTCTGACTTGCACTGCCTAACCCCTTTTCTTAATTCGCTATACTTTTCCTCTACCCTGAGGTCGTCTGGAAGAGATCGCTATTAGCGATAAGACCGCCTACATTGTTTTAGTATAATAACTTAGGCTACGATCTGTAAATTTTGTGCAACAAAGTGTATCTATCTATCTATTTAAATACATATCGATGCATAACAGCCAAAAAGGCGTAAGCGACATTTTTTACGAAATTGACATATATACATCATTGGAATCGCCTTTTTTTTCTGCATCTTTCTATCTAAGTTTCGTTATGCTAGATTGTATTTTTTGTCGGTTAGGCAGTTGGTAAATTAAGGTTTTGAGCCTTAATTTTACGTCGTAAACGCCCTATATTCAGTTATTTTTTTTCCATACTGGTGGTTAGGAAATATAATATTTCGAAATATTTACTTACGCAGTTTTAGCTTTCAGAATATTTTATCAAGCTGGTAGTTTAGACTTATTTTTCTGGAAAACAATAAATAGCAAAATTACACTTAATACATAATAGAGGTTTATGCGGAACATAAAAGTGTCGCTTAATATTTTTGGACCGTGATTTTGAAACATATGCTATGGCGCTTAGACTGAATTGTCCTAGCGGATATTACTATTCATAGTGGCGCTTATCCTATTATTTTTTCTCGACAGTTAAATATGTAGGGCGGTTAGATGATACGGACGATTCAAAATCTTTACTTACGCCTTAGTCTAATAAGAAATATACTCCTCCTGAACGCGAAATGATAGAACATCAGCCTAATGATAAATTAATATCGTCACCAAGTATTCCACCTCCTGAAATCTAGTGATCTAACAGAAACCTTTAGCATCTAGGTACATGCAGTAAGGAAGTACTGCAATCATCACTTCAGTTCAATTTAAATGAAAAAACTGAATCACCGCTCAAGAAAAAAAAGCGTAAAGTACAATTAAATAAACAATACTTTGATTACTTGTCTGGTGAAGATGATTTTACAGCTATTTTTGGAAGTAATGATGTTGATTCGGATACTTACGGGCCTTCTTCAGATTCTTCTAGTTCTGAAAAGAGTACCCCTAGTAAACAGAAACAAAAAGATACTAAAAGGAGTAAAAAAAGGAAAAATAAAAAGTTTCAGAAATCACTAAAAATACAGATAAAATTAGAGAAGGTGCATTTAAAAAGAAAAGGGTATTGACAGACATTGTTAGCGAGCGAGTGTTCCGGTGGTAGTGAACGCTGCCTCTGATACAAGGGTTGCGGGTTCGATCCCCGCACAGTACAAACATTTGTGTGCATGGACATGTTTGTTTGTATTGGTCTGGGTGTTTGCTATGTATTATAAGTATGTATTTACAAAAGAAAAGTATTATATGTATATATTTGTAATCCCACTGTTGATTCTGATATCCGTAACACAGGTGCTTGAGCTACCTATCTCGGAGTCAGATCAATGTATGTGATGTTGTGATATATTTATTTATTTATTTATTTATTCGTATCGTCGATGTTCTTGGTACAATTAAGAATTTGTTGCTATATTGCGATTGTTGCCCTGGCCAGTACAGGAATCGTATAATAATGGCTATGTTACATACAACTTTAAATACACTACACAATATTATAACAATCAAACTTAATTTTTTGGTAACTGGACACACCTATATGCCAGTCCATTCCGTTATGCCGTTATAGAACGTACCTAATTTAAAGAATAACATTATTCACGTACCTTTGCAATGGTAAGGTATACAGTATTTGCCTCATCCAAACAAGATCCAGAACCGTACGAAGTTGAAAAGCTGCGTTTAGATTTCAATAAGTGGGATGTTGTTGGTGAAAATATTTCAAAGGAAATCTTACCGGGAAAAAGTAGTAAAATGCGCGTAGTGCTTTTTTCTCTGAAAACAAATTCTATATAATTAGATAGTGACTATTAAAATTCTAGATCTCATACAAACTAGTTATAACTTAAGTATTATCAGAGATGTGAGCCATTTTGTAAACAAATAAAGACTGATTACTGTAAAAATGTTAATTATTTTATACCTTAAACTTTATCCAAATATTTTATACTTATTTCATGTTTTAAAAATCTGCGTTTACTTGATTCATTAAATGTATTTATATTTTTATTATTTCGCTAACACTAAGTCTATACACAATTACTACTTATGTTGTTGTGTCTTCACTTCATGTAATACTTAACGTCGGTTAAGGAATTTTAATAATTGTATAAATGCAGTTAATCCTTTAAGGCTTACATAAGATTTTTGATGAAAGGGGTTACGATTCTTTTCCTGTTCTAAAAAGAAATTAATTTAAGCATAAGCGACAAGAAATACTATTAGATGAATGATTACTAATAATTAAATGAATTCATTTTGAAGAGAAATATTTTAAATATTTATAACTAATTTAAGGAATCTTAGGAATCAAAACCCAACTTACTATGATTTTTTTTCTATATTTTTCAACTTTAAACCTCTCTCCTGTAATGTTTGTAAAGTGGCGGTTACCCCTTTTCGGCTGTTAGGCATCGATATATTACACCCAGACACTGAACAAACACAAGTGTTCATCGCACGAATGTTTTTCCAGGGTGGGGCTCGAACCCACGAACTTTGGCGTAAGAGATAGAGTCACTACCAATTGCGCCATCGGGTCAGTCTTAATGTACCTAAACCTTTAAACCCCCTTTCCTTCGGGCCTCTTGTACCCTCACTCACGCATCGAAACACAGCACAATGCTGCTTCACGCCGGTTTTCTGTGAGGCCGTGGTATCACTCCGGCCGAGCCGGCCCATTCATGCCGAAGCGTGGCTCTGTCACGGTCATAGTATGGAACACACAGCTTTTCAAAAGGTCTTCATACAAGGCAATTTTTACTTTAACCCCTAATACTTAAGTAAAGAATTATAATATCCACCGACCAATTCGGTTACGGCAACCAAATTCAACAAATAGTATATATTTAAGTGCCTTAATTGTCCACTGTATCTATGTATACCTAGCTTTTAAGTTTTGTATGTTGTGCAATAAAGAGTATCTATCTATCTATCTATCTAAAGTGCCTTGTGCCTTGTACACGTGTGCGTAAACACAAGTACACTCTTTTCTTCTCTTTTTAACCCCCGACGCAAAAACGACGGGATGTTATAAGTTTGACGTGTCTGTGTGTGTGTGTGTGTGTGTGTGTGTGTGTGTGTGTGTGTGTGTGTGTCTGTGTGTCTGTCTATGACATCGTAGCTCCCAAACAAATGAACCGATTTTGATTTTGTTTTTTAAGGAGAGACTGTTCTTAGCTATGTTGGATAAAAATCTATCCAATTTATATTTTAACAAAACTCCCACAATATGGGTATCATATATAAGGGCTTCAGTAGCAGAATATATTAATTGTGAAAAATTTCAAATCCAAGATGGCCGCCGTCAGAAAATGACGAATAACCTATTTGTTGTTCCAACTGCCTCAATATAGGTACCAAATGAAAGAGCTTTAGTTGTGTCGGGGGTTTTTTAAAATTTTCAATTAAATTTTTCTATGGGACGCTGTATTAATTGTGACGATTATGAGACATACAGGGTGTGTCTGTGAACATTTACATTTCTCTAACCACGTGTTCTACTTAATAAATAGTATAAGTGTTTGCCGATAGGTTGTAACCCCGAAATTGTTTAAAATAGATCCGGTTTAGTAGCTAAAAATTAAAATCGATTTGCGTCGCTAGTGTACCCCACCCGTCACCTTAATTTCGAACTAAAACCAGTCAAAGTTTGAAACTAACGCCAGTTCTCAAGTGTTAGACAAATTTGGGCGCCGTGATGTTGGCTTTATAGAGAAGTCATTAAACAGTGACAGTGCGCCTGTATATGTAGGTAGAGCCTGTTTAAGAGCTATATATGTGATGATAAAACAGCTGCTTGAGTTATAAGACTGTCATCGTCATCATCAGCCCATTTAAGTCCCCACTGCTGGGGCACGGGCCTCCCTCAATCACATGAGGGGTAATTGCCATACTCACCACGCTTGGCAGACGGGTTGGCGAGGGTTTTGATATAAATGCAGAGTTTTCCTTCTCTGGGTGCTGATGATCATACCAGCAGCTTTACCTTAGTCGCCTTTTACGACACCTCGGTAAGAGTGAGGGTGGTCTATTCTACTCTGCCGGGGACCACACGGCTAAGACTGTTCGCGACCGTAAAAAACGATGGTAGCTATAGGAGCGATGGTGGCTAAGTGGTTCAGATCGGCCCTTCCATACAGGGGGGTCTAACTATGTGCGTATTTCTACCCTTAGCTCGGCGGTGAGAGAAAACATCGAGAGGAAACCAGCACGTTTCTAATAGTTTCTGAAACGTGTAACCATGATTCAGTTCGTCTGGTTCCCCTGTTAAAGGGTTGCGAAGGTCAGACGGCAGTCGCTTCATTGATAATTACCAGACTCCCCAAATCAAGAATCATGGTCTAAGCGCACCCTGGCTCCATAGTGACAGCTTTGGAAGCAACGCTAAGATGAGAGAGGGACCGTGGGAGAGCCACGCTTCGGCATGAATGGGCCGGTTCGACCGGAGTGATACCACGGCCTCACAGAATACCGGCGTGAAGGAACACTGTGCTGTGTTTTGCTGCGTGAGTGATGCGTACGGAGGTCCAAGCCGGGGGAAAGGGGGGAAAGGGTGGGTTTCAAGAATGGCAGCGCACTTGTGACTCCACTGGTGTGGCAGGTGTTTAGGGGCGGAGGCAATCTCTTACTATCAGTTGATTCGTCTGCTCGTCTGCCACCTATCACATACAAAAAAATTCAACACACTTATAGAAAACGAAATTCAGTCACCAAAGTAGGTAATAACAAATTGGTCTACGTACTTAATATCCCCGAATTAGGCTTCGTAATAAAAAAGAGGTCATCCGAAAAAGGTTTAGCATAACTGATCACGTAGGTTTTTATTTTATTTCTGGGATAAAAATATTGGGAGTGTATATTCGGTTTAGCTGTGAATGTGCCTGTTCATGGAAAGCCACACTTAAAAACCGCGCGAAGCCGATAGTAGGTACTGGGGTGACGTGGTGGGCGACGTTCTTTCTCTACCACACCTGTATAGAATCTGCGTCAGGGCTGGTTGGATCTCTTTCACACTCTGTGACGTTATTTTTTTCCCAAAAATGGCATATTCCGTTTATAGCGCGCGTTTACCATTTGCAGGGGTGAATCACATTTTCGCAGAAAAAGAAAATGAGAAGAAATATTTTTAGTTCTATGTTAAAACCATTATTTAACAGATTATCTCATTACTAAATAAGATAGTATATTTTAAAATGTAGTATTTTCTTATTTAAATAATAATCAGTTCAATTTTTTTTAACTAGGAAGTTCAGTGATTTTTTTTTATTTGTTTTAGTTTATTTGTGTAGATTTTATTTATAAAAAAAAATTAAAAAAAGAGGTTTATTTTTATTTTAATGTAATACTTACCATATTTTGTGTCTTTACATTATTAAAAATATAATATAAAGTAAATTCATGTGTGCACGGTAAATGACAGAAGCGTAATACATACATGATGTATACATTCATTACCATGCGTTTGTATGTTTCACAAATAAGAAAAAAAAAACGGTTCGAGCTGTCCTTTTTTCGCTTAAAATAAAAAAAATACGTCTATTCGAAAACACAGTACAAAACCTACCATTTCAGTCCATATGTTGCTAAAATTATGACAATGCCAAAATAATATGCTTAAAAAGAAAAATGTCATATATTTACCATTTTAAAAAAGGTTTTATGTTCGACTATATGCATGTTTTTTTTATTTTACTTAATATTATTTTAATTAAAATAATTTTAAATGGTACTAATTTTAGCATTGTCATACGAAGGAAAACATTAATACCTAACATCTGTGAAACATGTTAAGAAAAATACGAACCATATGACGTCATCTGTAGTTTTTTTAATGTTTTTTCTATGTTCTAAAATTCATCTAGATTTTCTATGTTACATTAAACTAACTAGATACAATCTAATTTACCTAAAAAATACGTGACACCAAAATTGAAATGACAGATGGCGTCACACATTTACACAAAAATATCCTGAAACATCGACCGCCTACCCCCATTCGTATGGTAGGCCTTTTTGGTAACACGAATATAAATACGACACCTAAACTAAAATGGGCGCCATCTTAACGCAAACGTGAGATAACTGTTGCACGTGATACATTTGCGGCATCTATACAGGGTGTCTATTATTTCTATAACTTCTTTGAAAATGTAAATTTACTTCCTTATTTTTATCTGTGTTGCAAGGGCGGCAGAGACTGTGTTTGCTTTGTGTTTTAATGTATCTATGTTTAATATTACCTATTTTTTTTCTTTTAACTACTCAGCTAATTTATCAGTGTAAACTTATTATTGGACGTCGGTATTTTTTTTGTATGTATATCATATTTAGCTGTAAGGTTTCCTAAAATGTATAAAATAATATAAAATACTAAACGCCAAATATTGGCAAAACATGTTGAAACTCACGATTTGTACCAACCCATGTTATTCTCTGTAATAATGTTCTTATACATGTTACGTCGTGTGGTCCCCGGCAGAGTAGAATAGGCCACCCTCACTCTTACCGTGGTGTCGTAAAAGGCGACTAAGGTAAAGCTGCTGGCATGATCATCAGCACCCAGAGAAGGAAAAGTCTGCATTTATATCAAAACCCTCGCCAACCCGTCTGCCAAGCGTGGTGAGTATGGCAATTACCCCTCATGTGATTGAGGGAGGCCCGTGCCCCAGCAGTGGGGACTTAAATGGGTTGATGATGATGATGATGATGACATGTTTTCGTGATTAATTGTCTAATAAAATAAAAGAATACTCGTTTTAATAAAAATATAATATTGACTAGATTCTGGAATGGAATGTTCGACATTCCATTGCCTTTATTGAATAGGTAATCCCTATTTTTTTTAATATCATGGGTTATATCACGCTTAAATATGAAAAATGTTCTGTAACAAACAGATAAATAAATAAATAAATAAACACAGGATTGTGTAAAAAAAAACTTCGCCTTTTATACAAAAGTTATCAATTGTATTGATACAGTTTATATATTTATAGTTTACAACGCGTTTATTTATATATTTCATCCTACATTTCTTAGAAAAAAAACCTTATTAACAGTCACTCACTACTCTACAAGATTTAGACTAATTAAAAAACGAGGATATATAATTTCACAAAAAAAGTATCCCTTTCATTTAACACATTAATATCTATTAAATAATTTAAAAAATACCTGTAATAATGCGATAAATGTATCACGTACGACATAAGACATTTGCGCCTTCGATTTAACACAACCACCATGGAAACACATCACAATATATAGCCAACCACTAAACACCAACCTACATGAAATATTATGTAATAAATAATTTATATAAATATCTGTTATAAACATTAAAATATATGAAGGTGTTTCTGGAAATGAAGAGACCACGAATTTTACATAGTAATAATGATAAATGTTTCCTTATTCATTCCAATTTGGTCCCAAGACACCAACAAATATTGGAAATTCCAAAATATATGAAGATTGATATTGAAAAGAACTCATGAATCGTGATAATATTTTTTATTCCTCCATGAAAAATCTTATGGGATCACAATTTTCTACAGTTCCTAATCACTAATAATAGGTCCATAATATTATCACCATCAAGTTTTAAAAACCGTTATGTTGCATATACACCGTGCTTTCTTAACCGATTCAAAAAATCTTTATCAGTGGATATATCTATAGTATAACGTCAGATATGTATATAAAGACATCGCTCGACATAAAGATTGGTCGAATCGGGCCGAAGATTGGTCGTATCGGGCCGAAGATTGGTCGAATCGGTTAGAAACTAATCGAAGACATACATTGTTGAAAATAACTTCTCAAGGAATATAAGGCCTAATAATGTCAAAGACATAAAACACTTTCTCTAACTATATTGTTCAACTTGAATAATGCAATTTGTATGTGAACGCGTTTTTTTATGTTTCAGCAGTGTAATGCCATCCAGAAGATTCTAAGACGGTTATATAAGCACGATGTATAACTTGCGAGATTATAAGCTAACGATAAATATATAGGTTGGTACAACACTTCGGTTGGTACAAAATTGGACGGTCTTTATAATAATGTGACTAATAAAAAATAATTAAATCATTAAAATGTATCGATATTATTATAACAACCTCGCTAGCTATATTTTTACGGTTGTCATCATTTTACGGTAATATCCTTAAAAAAGGTAATTAATTACATTTGATAGTGAACACGCTAAACACTCTCACAAGTCCCCAATTCCAATTAACACGGGTAGTTAATCAATTAGCCCCACTTTGCCCCACTTGGGGGCAATTTGACCTGACCCCATATTCTTATCGATCCCCGTCACGAATAGTCATGAATAAACAAAATATTAATAACAGGTACAGTTGTACGTAAAAATGGAAATAATATTGTTCTGTCAACAGGAAAAATTGACTTAAAGACAACTTGACTCTTATGATTCTGGGAATAAGAGCTACCTACTAAAATATGTGCTGCTTTTGCTGTTGTATATACGAGAACCTTATTACGCAGTTGACTTCCATTTGAGTGTTAACATTTTGTTATAGTGCGTATTTCGATATTTCATAACTTTAAATGTATATTCTAGGAATAAAGATATTGTAAGATTCGAGCTCGGGGATGCGTAAATAACGTAGACGAGACGATAATAGAGGTTAAGATTTTAGGCAATATTTTACAATAGAAAAGTATCGCTGTTATGTTATTTGTAGTGCGTAGAATATCTTAAGAATGAAAAAATAATATATTTGCGGATAACTAACTATTTAGTTAGGTTCTGCGCAGCGATCCAAAGAGCCTTAGGGTCTTATGCGAAATTGTAAAATCCGTCCGGTACCCTCACTTAATCATTGAAAACGGTAATTTTTAACACATATTCTTAAGATATTTTATACTAAGTTAATTCATAGAATATGCCTTTACAGTTATGAAAATATGATAACAAACACGTTTGATAACAGCTACGACCGTAAATATAGCATCCCTACTCTAGCTTCTATAAAAAACATACCTTAGGATGCAAAAGCTTTTATGTCCTATGAAAAAACCTCTGAAGAGCAAAATTTTTCATTACTAAAGTTCATTTAATTTTTTAAAACTGTCCGTTAACGAGAGGAGATCCGTCGGCATATTCCCTCGATGATGTTATGCAACAAATTAATGGAACACGTTCTGTGGAATATCTCGTAAAATGATTATGTTTTCAATATCAAAGCTTGATGTCTACTTAAAGTTATTTAAGGGGTCTGTTCTCTCTTTCTTCCAAGACTGCGCTAAACGTTAAGTCTTAAACTAAAACTAACTAACTAGGTTGGCACAGCGACCCAAAGTGAGCCTTGGCCTCCAATCATAAGAGTCTCCATCTAGGTCACTCCTGCGTTAAGTCTTGGGAGATCCAAATGCTGGGAGCCAGTTAACCCATCAAATTTCTATGGCATATCAGTGGTTATATTGACCATATTTTGCGGACACTGCCATAAAACCACTTTTGTACTAACTTTTATTTTAGCCTATAGTTTTCAGTAAACGTTTTTCATTTTCTCAGATTCCCACAATGGTATAATTTTCCAAATAAAAAAATATGGAATGTCTAAATTTTAGAATTTTATACTACGTTACTCATAAAATTCTCAATGAAAAATGTCCCTATTAAGATTACCTACTTTGTTCAAATCCCCATTTAAGTCTATGTCTCCAAAATAGAATATCCCTATTATACGACGATTTTTTTAAAAAAATCCTCATAGTAAAATGTCCCAGTTAAAATTACCGTCTCCTAAATAAAATATCCCTATTATACTACGTCCGATAATAGGATGTCACCATTAAAATTACTGTCTGCATAACATAATATCCCCATTACACAACGTCCCATTATATAATTATAGAATGTACCAGTTATACGATCCCAAACTATAGAATGTATTCATTGTAAAATGTCATCATTATACAATGTCCCAATTATTAAATGTCCCCATAATAAAATATCCCCACTACTCACGCTGGGGTGCGGCGGGTGATCCTGTCCCTTGACATTCTGGAGCTGCTTGTTGTGGGCTGTCGGGGTGCGATCTCCGGCGGCGGTAGACGCGCTGGCTGCGGCTCCGGCGCTGGACCCGGCCGGGGACTTCGCTTGTGGGGAGCTGGTTGATGTTGTTCTGGAAGAGGAGAGGGGGTTTTAGGGAAAGGCTTTGCTAGTTTTGTCTTTGAGGAGAGTTAAAACTAAATATACACGCTGTAAGGATTCCACCCGTACCGTCTGGATGGGTGGAGGTCCACCACACCGTGCGCTTTCATTTTTTGCCACGCACCACCTCATAGTGGAATCAACTTCCCGCAGCGGTATTTCCGAACTGGCCCTTCCTAAAAGGCCGGCAACGCATCTCCACTGGTGTGGCTGATGTCCATGGGAGGCGATGATCACTTACCATCAGGTGACTCGCTTGTTCGTTTGCCTCCCTTTCTCATAAAAAAAAATATTCTCCCCTTAATTAAGAAAAGTTTCGGAACTAAACTCGTTCCAGGGGCCTTAGCGCGAACTGGACGTGACCACCGAGTCTGAGTTGCCCTCCCATTCACACGCGCTGTGTTTTGCCTTTGTTGGATGCGACAGATATATTCTCTTCCGTTACCGGACGTCATTGTGTGTTGGAATAGGAGAGCATGAGCTTAGCTTGTAATAAGTCAATTTTAATTTTAATAAGGTTGTCTGTGTTTTTTTTATGTTATACTAAGGATATAGATAGTGGCATATTTTTTTTTTATTGAAAGGCCAATCAGGATGACCTCACTCCGCCTGACGGTAAGTGGCCGTGAAATCCAAATACGAGGCTGACAGGCACAGAAGAACTAACAAAGTACCCATTGTGTCTGCCATCCTCACCCTAATGGCCTGCTGAGATGCCGTTTCACGCCCCGCCTAAAAGACCCCGGATTGTATGAAGGAGGAAACACATCAGCTGGGAGGGCATTCCATGCCTTGATTGTAATTTACGAGTTTCGATCACAATTATATAAAAAAAAGATAAAAGATAAAGATTTTTTATTGGCCACAGAGCACAAATCAAACATGTGTGACATAAAACACAAGTATGATAAATTACATTTAGTGGGTTTGGAGAGGCGGGATTTTGATTTGGGAGGGATAAATTTGTTTTAAATTTCATGCTAATATGAAAAGGTAAAAGTAATATTTTACAGAAATAACAGGACAAGACAACCCTATACAGTAGGTAACTTTCTGTCAAAAATGGCGGAGTGTCGATACTGCTTGTATCGACACACCGCCATTTTTGACAGCGTTAGCTTTTTAGCGTTAGCGTATTTATCTACTGTGCCAAAGGTGGCATCTGTTCACAAGTATGACGTATGTGTCAGCCATAACTCAACCATATTAGAGAGAATGCAATGACTCGCCACAGACGCATTTTTGTATGTGATAGGTGGCAGACAAACAAAGACACCCATAGAGCAATGGAGAGGACTATGCTCGGAGTCTCCCTGCGTGATCGTATCAGAAATGATGAGATTCTCAGGAGAACTAAGGTCACAGACATAGTCCAAAGGATTGCATGCCTCAAGTGTCAATGGGCAGGGCACATAGCGAGGAGAACAGACGGCCGTTGGGGCGGAAAGGTCCTCGAGTGGAGACCACGTACAGGAAGTCGCAGTCGAGGTGCTCCTCACAAGGTGGACCGACGATCTGGTGAATCTTGCGGGAATCAATTGAATGCGGGCGGCACGGAACCGATCTGTGTGGAGAGAATTGGGGGAGGCCTATGTCCAGCAGTGGACGTCTATTGGCTGAATTGATGAGGTGGCAGACGAGCAGACTGATCGCCTGATGGTAAGCGATTGCCGCCGCCCATGGACACCCGCGACAGCAGTGAATAAATCTAGGTAACATGCTACATTTCTCAGACATATTATTATAATACCTTATAATAATAACATACAGCTCAGAGCGGCATTGTGTTTGTTCATAAAATATTATGGTTTGGTTACCTTCAGCCGTGGGATGGTACTAAAGTCTCGTCTGACTTTACCTTACTCTACATGAAAGCTTAAAGTAGAAGGTTTAAAGATGATTTCATCAGATCAGATGATCAGCTTCGACTATTGCTGAGCGGCCGCCTGTTTGGCACATACAGGGATAATGTTGTCCCTTTTCGTTATTATTTATGTCTAGGTTATGTTTTTATAAAGTTTTTTTTTTATAGAAAGGCCAATCAGGATGACCTCACTCCGCCTGATGGTAAGCGGCCGTGAAATCCAAATATGAGGTTGACAGGCACAAAAGAACTAACAAAGTACCCATTGTGTCTGCCATCCTCACCCTAATGGCCTGCTGAGATACCGCTTCACGCCCCGCCTAAAAGACCCCGGATTGTATGAAGGAGGAAACTCATGAGCTGGGAGGGCATTCCATGTCTTGATGGCTCGGGGCAAGAATAAATTATTTTAAATAGTAATAATTAAAGATAACGGCGAGACCTAACTATTTTAAGAACATCATATACACTATTTTTTAATAGGTATTGTGTTGGCACATATTTGCGATTTTGGTGTGGAATTTCTAATACGGCTTAAATTCATTTTGTATCTGTACTCTTTTTACATGTGATTCCTCTTCTTATATGTATTATCAACTTTTTATGTATGTATATTATACTCTTTATTTGTATCTCTTCTGTGTAGTGCATTTAAAAGCATTTTTTTCTTTGATCCTTATTCATGAAAACGGGTTAAGGCATATTTGTTCTAAAGTGCCTCAATCATTATTGTAACCTAACTGCTTTATTTTCCATTAAGAAATAAATAAAAAAATAATTATTTTACTCGTATAAAGTGGGTATTATCCAACTTCCAGATAGAGATCGCGATCGACGAATCCAACTCGGCTGGGCAGCGTTCGGGAAGCTACGCAACATATTTTCGGCCCATCTACCACAGTCTCTTAAGACAAAAGTCTATAATGCGTGTGTGTTGCCAGTGATGACATACGGAACCGAAACGTGGCCGCTTACAATGTGCCGCTTAAGGAGACTCAGAGTCACCCAGAGAGCAATGGAGAGGGCTATGCTCGGAGACTCCTTGCGTGATCGTATCAGAAATGATGAGGTCCGCCGGAGAACTAAGGTCACAGACATAGCCCAAAGGATTGCATGTCTCAAGTGGCAATGGGCAGGGCACATAGCGAGGAGAACAGACGGCCGTTGGGGCGGAAAGGTCCTCGAGTGGAGACCACGTGCAGGAAGCCGCAGTCCGTTGTTGTACGCGAAAAATTGATTCACGCTAAAAGTGGCCGCTTTTGGCGGCAATCAATTTTTCGCGTACAAAAACGGACCCAACATTTGTGCATGGCTATTTAATAAATAGTATAAGTGTATGCCCGGAGGTTGTAGCCCCGAAATTGAGTAAAATAGATCCGGTTTAGTAGCTAATAATTAAAATCGATTGGCGTCGCTAGTGTGCGCTACTCGTCACCTTAAACCGCTAGACCAACGGGGCGTTTTAAATGAAACTTTAGGCACTAAATAAGCAGACGCAGACCCCATTATTTCAAAACGCAGACTAAGAAAAGTTCCAGAACTAAACTCATGCCCGTTTTAAGCCGTCCCGTTCCATCGAACGAACGAGACGGCTTGAGCTTTAGTACGGTAATTACTTTAGATCGGGATTTATAATAAGGCTTTATTATATATTTTTAGTTATATGGAGAGGGCTATGCTCGGAGTCTCCCTGCGTGATCGTTTCAGAAATGATGAGATCCGCAGGAGAACTAGGTCACAGACGTAGTCCAAAGGATTGCATGCCTCAAGTGGCAATGGGCAGGGCACATAGCGAGGAGAACAGACGGCCGTTGGGGCGGAAAGGTCCTCGAGTGGAGGCCACGTACAGGAAGTCGCAGCCGTGGCTGGCCTCCTACAAGGTGGACCGAACATCTGGTGAAGATCGCGGGAATCCATTGGATGCGGGAGGCACAGGACCGATCTGTGTGGAGAACATTGGGGGAGGCCTATGTCCAGCAGTGGACGTCTATTGGCTGAAATGATGATGATGATGATGATATATTTTTAGAGGTAAATCCAACAGACAGCGGCAACGCTTATAGCTAATCCGAAAACACGAAACGCCTGCGCGTTGTAAACGACACCTAGCGCCATCTATTGGTGTAAAGTGGAACTAATGTCCCGAAACAATGTGAGACTAGGGGCAGTTATTTCTAAAGTGGATCATCGTCATTACCTCATTGTATCATTTCCAGTTGCGTCCAAAATCATTTCATCGGATCCTGGGGTAAGAAGTAAGTTTGGGTACCATGACCCAGGATAGGAGTGAAAGAGCCACGCATCGGCATAAGACTTCATAAAATATCTAAGACTTCATAAAATATCTAAGACTTCATAAAATTGGAAATTCATTTGTAAGATTGAGCATTAGAATGTTTAATAAGTTACCTCAATTGATTTACCGGTACATAAGTTTAAGTTGCACGTAAAAAACTGCCTAATGCAGAAAGGCTACTATAAAGTAGATGATTATTTGAATGATAAGGATTCCTGGACATGTTGATCTCTTCACATGTACTCTAATGTATAATTCATTTTATAAAAATTTCTTTGACGATTTATCTAAACGATATTGATTATAAGCATTATATATCATACTGTCACTGTAATCATAATTTGTATAAGAATGAATATTGTAATTACCATATTATTTGAAAAGAGTAACTACTGAGTTTCTTGCTGATTCTTCTCGGTAGAAATTGACATTCCGTATCTGCGGTAGATTACATAATATTTGAGATTCATAAATGTTCTGTATAGACTTAAATTGAATAAAGACAAAAAAAAAATGGGCCGGCTCAACCGGAATGATACCTGCCTCACAGAAAACCGGAATGAAACAGCACTGTGCTGTGTTTCGCTGCGTGAAAGAGGGTACCGGAGGCATCCGGGGGAAAGGACTCCACTAGTGGTCGCGGGTGTCCAAGGGCGGCGGAAATCGCTTACCATCAGGTGATCCGTCTGCTCGTCTGCCTCGTAACAGAAAAAAAAACATTGTACTATTTACTCTTGAGGCTGGGAAGCCAGCGCCCAAAAATATTTTTGTGCATGATTGTGGTAAATATTTTCCCACTTCACCCCAAGATAAAGTGCGATCGAACTTCAAACGAGGTCACGGTTCATAACGTATGAGATGTGATCGGGAGGGGCCGGACCCAGGGCTTGATACCAAATTAAATGTGACGTCCCAATTTGTATGAAGGCTCGGCTAGGACCTTGTACATTTGTTGAAAATAATATACACCGTTATTTTTTATGGTTTACATCCTGAAAATCACATAATAGGCATTGTGAGTAAATAGCATGTTAGATCAATAAAAAATCAGCTGTTCCATACGATATTGAATTTCCACCCGACGATAATGTATGCTGAAGGGCTTAGACAATTTAACACGGGACGTGGTATAACGCAGATCTAGTTTTAAAACATTCTGCCAAAATCCGCGGGGGGAAGGGAAGTTTAGTGATGGTTTAGATATGAATAAATGAGTGACATTCAAGGAATGAGTTAGTTGCATACAAAAATGTTGTTATTAGGTACATGTACAAAAGCATGTAAAATTGCTTAATTTAAGGTGGAAGCTCACGCAATCTTGCTAAACGATTGCTAAGAGATGGCTCTGTTGTCAGGGAATCGAGAAAATAAATAATTACAACTTCTACAGGACAGTAATTTTAAGTGTAGAGTGATACGCGACATCTACGTAATAACTGCGATTTTTTGATGTATTTCAACAATTAACAACTAAACCATAATCATTATAATGCTGCATCGTTGCTAAATTAATATCAACTTGTGTACGTACGTATCGTCCCCACACAC
Source organism: Marasmia exigua (assembly GCA_019059595.1). Classification (NCBI taxonomy): domain Eukaryota; kingdom Metazoa; phylum Arthropoda; class Insecta; order Lepidoptera; family Crambidae; genus Marasmia; species Marasmia exigua. Next base: position 2,796 of record JADPWL010003306.1, on the reverse strand, counting down.
ACATACAAAGCTGAAGCATGTTTTTTATCGGATAGCTGTTATTCCTCGCTGGCAATAGATGGCGCGCTTAATACTAAAAATATGATGTGGGTACCTCGGTGGCTTAGTGGTCTAGGCGGTCACCAGGATCGTGAAAGGGTTGGATTTTTGAAACACTCATACAGTGTTAGTTGTTCATTCTAGTAAAAATGTAATATGATCAAAAGGCTGTGCGTAGAAAATTTTCAAAATATTTCAGGATCTGATGTCAGGATCTGTTGATGGAATCTTAGAAAAACCGGAGTCTTCAATCATCATCATAATCAACATCATCAGCCCATTTAAGTCCCCACTGCTGGGGCACGGGCCTCCCCCGATCACATGAGGGGTAATTGCCATACTCACCACGCTTGGCAGACGGGTTGGCGAGGGTTTTGATATAAATGCAGAGTTTTCCTTCTCTGGGTGCTGATGATCATGACAGCAGCTTTACCTTAGTCGCCTTCTACGACACCTCGGTAAGAGTGAGGGTGGCCTATTCTACTCTGCCGGAGACCACACGGCTAAATCTAGTCTTCAATAATTGATAGCAATAGTGAGACATTCATTATTTATTCTTTCTATTATTGTCACAACACTAATCAACATCGTGCAACATCGTGCACCATCGTTTAATCGTACCACGATATCGCCTAAAGTTTTTTGGGGCTATTTCTGTCGTAAAATATGTAAGATGAAAAAGGTAACGGAATAATAATTCCGTGAAATAACGTTTATTTTATTAGAACATTACTTATGAATCATACGGAAGATAAATTTGATTTTTCTGTACTGTTCGCAAGTAAAAACTTCACAACAACCATTTTGATGAGTTCCGCTCAGCGACAGATACGAATTCGAAATGGCGATTGATCGCGCCGATATAGTTTAAATAAACGGACACGAACGTTTGTTCGTATACTTTGGCTGAGGGGAAAGTGTCCACATGCCACGTCCCGTGTTGAATTGTCTAAACAGAAGGCCTAGTCCGGGGGATTTAAAGTTAAAAGTTTGGTGGAGTAGTAACAAAATAATTAGAACCAGAACGCCGAACGCCTACTACCTGTGTAAGAATGGGATCAGAAATGGCGGCGCATCTATTCACTTCTCGCTCGCACACTATTTGCGTCTATACTCGCACCCCACGAGTGCGAGTATAGACGCAAATAGTGTGCGAGCGAGAAGTGAATAGATGCGCCGCCATTTCTGATCCCATTTTTTATCCGCACAGGTTGTACGTCGACAGCTGCGGGCCTCGCACACTAATCTACTTGCGCGCGTCACTGATCTCGGCATGTTTTCGCTCAAGCCTCAATATAAATCTTGGGGGAAAGAAATAGTGCATAAGGATTCGACTTTACAAGGATTATAGTGACCCGACCTCACTTCATTGCGGGACTTACCTTTGCTATGAAATAAATAAATAACTATTTCACAACATAACATACATTGATTGATTGTGCCGTGTGGTTGCCGGCAGAGTAGAATAGGCCACCCTCACTCTTACCGAGGTGTCGTAAAAGGCGACTAAGGTAAAGCTGCTTGCATGATCATCAGCACCCAGAGAAGGAAAACTCTGCATTTATATCAAAACCCTCGCCAACCGGTCTGCCAAGCGTGGTGAGTATGACAATTACCCCTCATGTGATTGAGGGAGGCCCGTGCCCCAGCGGTGGGGACTTAAATAGGCTGACGATGACGATGAATTATACATTGATTTGACTCAGAGATGGGTAGCTCAACCTGTGTTACGGTTATCAGAACCAACAGCGGAATTATAAATATACCTACATATAATACTTTTCTTTTTTAAATACATACTTATAATACATAGAAAACACCCAGACCAATACAAACAGACATGTTCGCGCACACCGCCCATGGATACCCGCGACACCAATGGAGTCACAAGTGTGCTGCCAAACTTTAAACCCCCCTTCCCCGGATTGGGCCTCCGCTACCCTCACTCACGCAGAGAAACAGCACAGTGCTGCTTCACGCCGATTTTTGTGAGGCCGTGGTATCACTCCGGTCGAGCCGGTTCATTCATTCCAAAGCGTGGCTCTCCCACTTTTATGTGATAAGTGGCAGACGAGCAGATGGATCACCAGATGGTAAGCGATTGGCGCCGCCCATGGACACTCGCGACACCAATGGAGTCACAAGTGCGCTGCTAAGCTTAAACCCCCTTTGCCCCGGATTGGGCCTCCAGTACCCTCATTCTCAGTGCCGGTCTCACTCCGAAAGAGCCAGCCCATTCATGCCAAAGCGTGGCTCTCCCACGGTCGAATTTCATATTTTTGTAGACTTACTCCGTCCCTGTGACCTGAACTTCAATGAAGACTAGAAATTTGGGACCTGTCAGCTCTCAACATATCATATACAAGGTGTCAATACCGCATCGAATACAGAATGATACAATACCCTGTTAGACCTTTTGAGGGGGAAATGTGACGTGAGGGTTCAGCAAATTGCTTTTTTATTGTCCAATAAAATTTATTGGAGTAAACTTAATATTAATATGAAATGTTTTGCACGAAATGGATCTTCCACTCAGCATTAATGTCCTCCAAACCGATATTTCGGTCAAGGCGGCCAATCTCCGCGATCAGCCATCGACGTAGGACATTTGTAGTGCACAACTGTTTGCGCAGACATAAGTGCACTTTCTATTCCCATATATTTCGATGGGACACAAGTGTGACATGGCCAAAGAAGGAGGCGCAGGACCAACGGCTTAACGTGCTTTCCGAGGCACGGGGGTCACCAACAATTAAC
>JADPWL010001340.1:0-12149 GCA_019059595.1 Marasmia exigua | reverse complement strand
ATGGCGGGACAGGCGGCATATATTCCGAGATGTCTCCGTGATCAACAGGTTGCAACACCCGGTAGGATCACAGACTTGTCCGAGGACACTCTGAATATCGACTCTAAAGCCGAACGAGTCCGACTTGATGAGGTCAAGACCTCGGGCCTACTCTACTGCACAATCCATGAAAGGATCTGAAAAGTTTCAGTTAAAACCTGGAAAACCGATTCAATGCTGTGGAAACCACAACGGACGTTGACCAGAACCTCGAAAAATGTGGTCGCAGTCTCAGGGAGAAGGCACGAGATTTTGTAACAGCAGCGCAAAGAGGAAGTCAAAACTCTCTGATTGAGACCTTGGGGCAAATGAGACAACGACGTGAGCAACCACCGTCCACTTCGTCAGGAAAACGGACTCTAAAACGGAGATACAGCAAAAACTTGTGCGACGCGACCTCCGGTGCTTCCAAGACTCCTCTCGATTGAAAGAGGCTATCGAGCAGAATCTGGTTGGAAGGTTTTTCGTACAATCTCTCGGAAGAAGCCACCTGACCAAGATGACCACATCACGTGGAGAAGTTGTTGCTTCAAAGGCCGGCGGTCTTCGAGAAGTGGAAGATTCTATGGCCGATTATACGCTTCGCATGCATCTCGACCAGATCCTGAAAATGAGGATCTCATAGGGCCACATTAACACGCCATTTCACGAAGGACTTGCCAGAAGTCAGCATTGGCGAAATCGAGATTGCTCATTGGACAGCGAAAAATGAGAAAAGCCCCTGGAGAGGAGGGTGCGTTAACAACCGAGTGTGAAAGCTGGAGGATTACCCAGTACTGAGGGAACTCCAAAACAGCTCTTTAACGATTCCTCTTCGAAGAGAACTCCGGAGGCGTGGAGTAAGAGTGTGGTCGTCTTGTTTTCAAAAAAAAGGGGACAAAACCCTTGTGAAGAACTATCGACCCATTTTCCCTTCTAAAGCCCACGTATATAAGCTGCTTCTCAAGAGTCATCACGAACAGTCTTGCGCGGAGACTCGACGAATTCCAACCACCGGGAACAGGCTGGGTTTCGGAGCGGCATACGGCCACCATAGATCACATCCACACCGTGCGGCAGAGTATACAGGAAGACAAACAAGAGTATAATCAGACCCTGTGTCTAGCATTTGTGGATTATGAGAAAAGCCTTTGACTCGGTGAAATTCTGCGTCAATGTTCGGCAGTCCCTGCAGCGATGCCCAGTTTCGATTGGCGATAATATCCAGGTGATGAAGTCTCTATGATGCCTGTGCTACTATGTCCGTCCAAGTCACAGAATCAGCAAACAAAGGCCTATACCATTGCATCAGAGGAGTCGAGAAAAGGGAACGTCATCTCCACCGAAATTGTTCACAAATGCAATGGAGGATATGTTCAAGACGCTGAACTGGAAGAGACGTGGCATCAACATCAATGGCGAATACATCTCTCACCTGCGATTTGCTGACGACATCGTCATAATGGCAGAAACGCTGCAGGACCTACAACAGATGCTGAATGACCTGGCTGACTCTTCTAAATGCATCGGCCTACGGATGAACTTGGACAAAACCCAGGTCATGTTCAATGAACATGTTCTACCGGAACCGATTGCAATTCACGGTGCCGTCCTCGAAGTTGTTCAAAAATACGTATACCTCAGGCAGACTTTGCAATTGGGTAAAAACAACTTCGAGGATGAGGTGAATAGGAGAATCCAGTTGGGTTGGGCAGCATTTGGAAAACTACGTCGTGTCTTCGTATCGTCGATACCACAGTGCCTAAAGACGAAAGTCTTCAATCAGTGCGTCCTCCCCTTCATGACATACGGAGCCGAAACGTGGACACTTACGGTACGGCTGGTCCACAAGTTAAAGGTCGCTCAGCGGGCTATGGAACGAGCAATGCTCGGCGTCTCTCTCCGAGATCGAATCCGAAATGATGTGATCCGGCAGAGAACCAAAGTTATTATTTAGTTACATTGCTCACCGGATTAGCAAGCTTAAGTGGCAGTGGGCTGGCCATATTAGCCGCAGAACCGACAACCGATGGGGTAAACGGGTTCTGGAGTGGAGACCGCGTCTTGGAAAACGTAATGTAGGGCGCCCTCTGGCTAGGTGGGGGGACGATCTGCGCAAGATGGCTGGCAAGAGCTGGATGCGAGAAGCCATGGATAGATCACAGTGGCGAACAATTGGAGAGACCTACGTCCAGCAGTGGACTGCGATAGGCTGATGATGAAGTTTTATTTACATTACAACTATTGTCCTAAGCGAAATCATATCAGGTTTTATATGTGTTTGTGTTAGCCAAACAATACTTACCCTACATACCGTGAATCAGTCACAAATCTATCAGTCAATCAGTGTTATAGTCAGATCAGTGAGTGTTGAGGAAAGGGAGTGGCTGTAGGGGAGGTTGGAGGCCACTTGCAGGGCGTTCAGCCCTATTCAGATACTACTTTTTTTTTTTTTTTTTTTTTTTTCCTATGTATTTGGTTTCATATTAGGAAGTGAGACTTGCTATTTGATACAAGTCATCTGCTGTCAATGTTAGATTTGTGTTCCGCTGTATTATTTGTTTTGATTCGCGTATAAGATGGGAACAATCCAAATAATAGATATATAATTTATATAATATACATATGTATGTATATAATTAATATTTATTAACTATTTATTGAAATTTTTTAGTTCACTAAATATATATGCGATAAAATTTATAAATGAGGATCTCGTTGTTTCCTTTTTTATTGCTTGTGCAAAAGTAAACGGCGGAACCCGGAACATATCACACGTGTGCTCATGTTCGAGTCGCGCAGCCGCAAACCTGGGGCACTGCGTCACCAAATGCTCGACCGACTGTGTGGAGATGTCGTCACAGGGACAGGTGTCGATGTCCGCGATCTTAAACCTATGCAGATAGGTGCGATGATAGCCGTGGCCAGTTAGGTACTGGGTGAGGAAGAAGGACGTGCCACATTGTTCCACGGCAGCAAAGACATCATCCAGTTCCGGACATAAACTCCTTGTATGACCTCCTTGCTCCGCGTTGGCGTAACTGTGCCTCCACCCCTCCATAGTTTCCTTTCTGGCTTCGCGCTTGACATGGCTTAATGGAAATTTGTCGTAGCAGTATGCTGAACTCGCTTCGGCCGCCGCTTTTGCCGCTGCGTCTGCCGCCTCGTTTCCATCTATGCCAATATGGGCCTTGACCCAGCAAAATTCTGTAGATTTTTTGCTTACATTTCATGCCATAGATGTACCTCTGGATCGAAGAAACCAATGTATTTGTGTTATATTGTTGTGTCCTTTATTGCATATAATGCAGACATGCTGTCAGACAGGAGCGTCACGGCCCGACCTTTGTCCTTCAACGCCCACTTGCACGCCTGGTCTATGGCAAATAGTTCTGCTTGGAACACCGAACAAGCCGAGTGCAGACGGAACTTACGAGTTGTGTGGGGTTGATTTCGTTCCGGGTGAAAGGCGACGAATGCAGCGCCGACTTGTCCGGTGTCCAATTTGCTGCCGTCTGTGAAGATGGCGATTGTTCCAGGCGGGCAGTGGGTTTCGACATCCTCATTATTGGACACCAAGTCGAAATTGATGCCAACCCGGTCAGGTGGTGGAAGAAGATCTTCAGGGAGTGCGCGCTGTTCGAGCATAATGTCATCGGGAAGAGAAGGTGTCACGCCTGTCAGTCTGGTGGTTTCAATCTTATTCACTTCCAATACTTTCAGGGCGAGTGGTGGAAATCTTGCCAAAGCCAGTGCTGCAACAGTGGACGTAGTCCGGAAGGCTTTGATGGCACGTATCGCAAAAAGACGCTGCATGCCCTCCAGGGAGTTCCTCACGCACTTTTTTCTAGCCACATGACCCCGCACTCCTGCCGCGTAGGTAACAATTGGTACTATGACGTGCAAGTAAATCGTCCTCACGTTCTCTGGGTGGACTCCCCAGGTAGGGCGTATACCAATTAGTAATGACCATGAGTAACAATCAGCCAGGCAGATACGTGTGCACTGGGGTGCAGGTACGTATAGCTTCACACAGAGCATTCATGTTATTCGTTACCAGGTTTGCTGTCAGTACTTGGTTTAACGACAACAGCAGCTTAAAACGTCACGGAAACCTCTGACGTAGTGACGCGTCAATACGACACGACGTTTTGACACAGTAGATATATGTTCTAAAGGCTGTGACGTGTAGTGCCTGTGTCACCTTTGATCACGTTCACGTGCCCAGGTGATATTATAAAAATAAAATTCACTTACATACACGAAGACTTTTAATCGGTGATCAGGACCTACTGATTCCGACTAGGTGGATGATGGCCATTGCTATAGAAATAGTAGTTACATGTTTTCTTTTTGTTTAGGTTTTATTTTAAATTTTATTAGATATCTAAATTTAATTGGAATGTATGGTCTTCCTACATTATTACGATCAAGATGTGTAGAAAGCTATTTTAATTTTCTTTAATTTGTTTTTTTGACGTTGTCTGCCATTTGACAGTTTTCTACCAATAACATGAAAAACTTTAAATCTCTAATGAGGTTTGTTATCATCACTGTACCTGTACTTATGAAGAGGTTTTATTTGTAACAAGGAGGAGTAGGATGACCATATTCATAGTTATTAACTTAAAGTCCCAGACAAGAAAAAAAAATGGAACGCTGACACGTAACTACTATTAATATAGCAATGGCCATCATCCACCTAGTCGGAATCAGTAGGTCCTGATCACCGATTAAAAGTCTTCGTGGTTATCATTATGTTATGATTCAATTAAATTCATTTTATTTGCATTAAACACAGTATATACAAGATCTTATAAATTACATAAGTTCACATGTTTAGCCAAAATGTTTAACATAAGTCACAATTTTCCATCCAAAAAATCTCTTATGTCATAAAAGTTATACTTGTATAAAAATAATAGCAATGATTTTTTGAATCTGTTTGTATTAAGAACCATCATCTCGTTTGGGATCTTGTTATAAATCTTAACACACATAGCGAGACAGTTTTTTCTATATTATTCCGACCGATTGATGAATTCGACGACTGACCGGGTGGCGCAATTGGTAATGACCCTGCCTCTTACGCCAAAGGTCGTGGGTTCAATCCCCACCCTGGACAAACATTCGTGCGATGAACACTTGTGTTTGTTCGGTGTCTGGGTGTAATATATGTATTTAAGTATATATTTGTGTTCCTCTGTTGTCTGATATCTGTAACACAAGTGCTTAAGCTACTTAGTACGGAATCAGGTCATCGTATGAGATGTTGTGAGAATTATTATTATTATTTGGTGGCAAGAGCTCAGAATTAGTAAGATATCTGCTATCTGTACTATTATATTCACTCACCAGAGTGAATCGGAATGTACGCGGTTTCCCTAAGTCAGCCTACTTTGACAGTAGCGACAGAGTGAATGTTTGGGCCTGTTCAAATCTTATTTAATTCGAACCAAGGAAATCGCGAAATTCTAAATTTGAATTTGACGCCAACGCCGTAAAATCTGTAGTGAACTATGCTTTTTTTGTTCTTGGGGTTTCTCTCGAAAATAATCGTGGGTAACCGCTGTGTGCCTCGCTTGTGCGAAATTACCAAAATATACATTGTGTTACGTTGTGTCTGGAGTGTTTGAAGTGTTGTGAACGGCAGACCGCGCCGTCAAGGAACTTTTCTCATCATCAAAACTTAAATTCGTCGACCGGCGACTGGGTGCACTCAAATGAACGATCGTCTAGCTACATAACTGTGACGAATCCTGATAAGTTCGATTTGAATTAGAACAGGAACGAGAACTTGTCCACGTCTACGGCCCTTTCGTAATTTGGTAAACAGTCGTATTGTAAATTGGATGCTATAATTCCTAACCTTACTTCAACCACGTTTTTATTCCAGCCTCCAGGCACATACCGTGTTTCTTGTAAATAAAGATTTTCATTTCATTTCATTCATATTGGGAACCCAACACCCGTAGCGCTAACAGTGAGCGAGAGGTTTGACATTAGCCCGCGTCCGCGCCAAGACGGCGCGGTATTTTATTGTTTAAGGCACAAAAAGTTAGTCAGTTACTATAAAACTTATGTAAAAGTGGGGACGAACCTTATACACGTAATTTTTGTAACTGTTATCCGGACTTTCTACTTCTTAAATATATATGATCTAGGCAGCCGTCTAGCTCGGATGGTAGGATGAGACTGGTGAGTTAATGTATGGAATGGCGTATAAGACATTATGAAAGGGCTTAGCTAGGTTAAAGGGATAGGACTAGTGTGCAATAAGGGGTGCATAGTCTTAACTAAACGACGACGACGAAGACGAAGGTAGTCTAAGGTCGACTTTAAGTTAATTTTAAATGTATTTTTATATGATAAATAAATAAAATAAACTATTACATTACGAACCATCATGTGGCGATTGCCCACCACCACAACAGATATATTTCTAGTCGCTAACACATGATGTGTGGACGACATCATGCTCACTGTAATATACCTACCTTTGAGTAGTTTTTAATGTGTCTGTATTTTATGTATCCAAACGAAACGATTTCACCGATACAATCTTTTTCTTTTCTTTGATGCAATTTAAAGGGTTTGAATTAATAAAACTGACAGTTCTAGAGTTATGATTACATTGACTAGTCATCAATCAAGAATTTACAATAGTGCCTAATTATGATTGTCTGATAAAGTCTAAGTCCAGTTCTAAAACCAGATTCAAGTCAAGGACTTGGTCCAAAACAAATCCAATTAAGGTCTAATTAAAGATCTACTTCCACTTCTAGGTTCAAGTTTATTTGCAGACTTATAATGTTTTTAAAACCTACGAATTCATTAAATGTTTTCAACTAAATTCTCTCTCTTCTCACTATCTCTATTTTTTGACTAATTTGAATTGAAATTTAAAATTTCAAAATTATTATCAAAAATGTTAACCCTTTATTAATATTGCTCTACACTTCAATTTCAGCATGAATAAAGTATTAAAATGATTGCTTCAAAGCTTTTCTTGTAAAGTGTCAAACTAGCTCGATTCACCCGGGTGCGCTCGGTCTTAGCTTTCCCGAGTCAATCATCTTGAAAACTGCGGGCGAGTATTATATTTTATGAACAAAAAAAATTAATCTTTAAAGAGATCGCTTTTATTTTTACCCGACTGCCAAAGAAGGAGGGTAATGTTTTTCGAGTGTATGTATGTATGTCTGTTCCTTTGTGACCTCCTGTAGCCTAAACGGCTTGATGGATTTTGATGTATGAGGTATCGATAGATTTGTCTTGATTACGGAAGTGTCATAGGATACATTTTATCCTAAAAGTCCCACGGGATAAAGACATAATAATATTTTTTATAAATTTCCCTTTAAAAAAATATGTATGCGGTATCATTAGATTCATTTCAATCACGGGAGTAATTAATATAGGATACGTTTTTTCTCAAAATTCCCACGGGAACATGTTAATTCTGCGTTAACGCAAAGCAACTCATGCGTTAGCAAGCAAAAAGATAGGGCGTGGCCTGGCATGCGGGCGCGCGGCGCGGTGCGGAGGGGGATATGCTCGAGTATACAGCCCGAATGCGGGCACACGCATAAGGGCACACGTCGTTGACGGTCGTCTCTAAATAACGATTTTTTCGATACTTCGTCGTCTGACGCGAAACTTACCAGATTGGCGGTAAATTTATGTTGCGGAGTAACATCACTCGTAATCTAAAGCCAAATGTGGTCGAAATAATTTAAAATGGTACTTACATATACATAGTCTTCTACATCTACAACATTTTCGTTAAATAAAAACAGCTAAAAAGTTATAAATAAAAAAAATTATTATTAAAAAAACAAAATACCCGACTGCACACTAAAAAAAGAGTAAAACAAGCCCCACAATAATATTGATCAATCAAATGCTAAAAACTAATTATGTAATACCGTTTAAACAATACCTATATTAAAATACACTACAATATGTGTTCGTAATCGATAGTTAAATAAACAGAAACTTATTTTGAATACAAATTTACTGAATATAATTTATAAATGTTGATGGAAAGCATCGCAGGCGGGGACCACCTTGACCGCCACCAACGAAAATTCTGCTAAATGGTGCACAACCGAAATGACTATAAATAAGCCTCTGTTGGTAAGCCTCTGTTGGTCCCCGCCTGCGATGCTTTCCATCAACATTTATAAATTATATTCAGTAAATTTGTATTCAAAATAAGTTTCTGTTTATTTAACTATCGATTACGAACACATATTGTAGTGTATTTTAATATAGGTATTGTTTAAACGGTATTACATAATTAGTTTTTAGCATTTGATTGATCAATATTATTGTGGGGCTTGTTTTACTCTTTTTTTAGTGTGCAGTCGGGTATTTTGTTTTTTTAATAATAATTTTTTTTATTTATTGCTCATTTGGTTAAAAACCTGTTTATACACGTTTTAATAAGTATTACAACGTTCATTAATTATAACGCGTAAAATAACTTGGTAATAATTTTTATTTTAGCAAAAAATTCAATTGAGTGATTTTCTTTAGGATTACAATAATCCTCGTAGTATCTTAAAAATAATTGAATTTTTATCTTTTCATAAAGATTTTCTTTCTATAATCCACCCGTCGAAAGAATACAGGTTCTTATTTTTAATATAAACTAAATGAAAAATTTCTTTAAAGAAAATGCAAACAAAATTATTTTCACAACATAACATGCATTGATCTGGCTCAAAGATAGGTAGCTCAAGCACCTGTGTTACGGATCAGAATCAACAGCTGAATTACTAATATCCTTACTAATATTATAAATCCGAAAGTAACTCTGTCTGTCTGTCTGTCTGTCTGCTACTCTTTCACGCCAAAACTACTCAACGGATTTAAATGAAATTTGGTATACAGATAATCTAGACCCTGAGAAAGAACATAGGCTACTTTTTATTGCGAAAAGGGGGTTGTAAGGGGTTGAAAGGGGGGTTAAAAGTTACTTTTCCACGCGGACGAAGTCGCGGGCGGCCGCTAGTATACATATAATACTTTTCTTTTGTAAAGACATACTTATAATACACAGGGAACACCCAGACCAATACTCACAGACATGAACCCGCAACCCTTGCACCAGAGGCAGCATTCACTACCACTGATCCAAGTGGGTCGTCATAACTAAAAACTAAGCTAAAAGTAAGTAACAAGGAAAATTAAAACAAAGTAGGTCCCTGCAGCAGTGTACCCAAAATGCTGACGACATTACACCGCTGGATCGCGATTGAAATTCGCTGGACCAAGTAGCTGCCAGCCGTTGATTCTCCTGTGACTTCGACTAAACGCTTAGCTAAGAAAGTCACGGAAGAAAGAGAGAGCGTCGGAGCCCCACGGGCCCAGTGTTTCAACACCCAAAGGTGCAAAGTGATAGGTACATAATGAAAGTGACAGCCAAAATCCAGTTGATTTAGTTCCCCTGTCCAAAGGTTGCGATGGTCAGTAGTCAGATCACACAGATCGGTCCTGTGAGCAAACGAGCAGACGGATCACCTGTTGGTAATCGATTGCCGCCGCCCATGGAGTTAACTATGGAGTGTGCATAAAAATAGAATAGAGAGACTCCAAAAGAAATTCATTCGTCACCTTAATTATAAATTCTGCAATAGACCATCATCATATATAGACAGCTGTCGCGAACACCGTATGTTAACTTTAGAGCAGAGACGTAAAGTATTAGACATGGGGCTGCTGCACGACGTAGTGAGTGGTCGCCTGGATAGTCCCGAGCTCGCGGAGCGGCTGGTGAGGCTGTGTGCGCCCGCGCGGCGAACGCGTCACACGTCACTCTTTGCTGTTAATGCGCGTCATACTAATTACGGACAGAACTCGGTATTGACTAGAATTGCCAATCAATATAATAAAGAATTTAGCAAAATTGATCCATTTTTTTATAGTAAAAAACAATTCGTGGGAGAGGTTAGGCGCGCATTATAAGTGCCCCTCTTTTTCTAATTGGCGTATGTATGTGAACGTGTCATATCAAGTACTCCTATGTATATAGCAACACACTTCTTTCTTTCTTCTTTCGCTTTCGTTGTTGTAATTTATTGGTGGATAACTTATTTGGCCCAATATGTGTAAATTTAAAATGTTATGCAAATATTATAAGTAAGTTGGCTGTAGTTGTTCCTGAAATAAATAAAATAAAAATAAAATAAAACTTAACGTGTCGCCGACTGTAATCATAGTATGTGCGCTTGTGTTAGTACCTTCGCTTCTTAAACACACACTCTGCGGAACTGCACATCCTCCTGTTTATCTTATTACAGGGCCTGAATAAGGACGGCATACAATTTTAAATAACCGTAGACGATATCGACACGGACTTTTATAGTATTAGATAAGGACTGAGTGAAGAAAGCTGCAATACAAAAAGTTGCCCAAGCATTTGGTTTGCTTTTTGACTGCATCACTCCAGAATCAGGACACCAAAAAAACTAAAATCGGCGGTTCAATTTAATAAAAAAAATCAATTTGAAATTATTTTTATGGTAATTTATTGACAAACATATATAGTGCTAGCTAGCAGACGAGCAGACGGATCACCTCATGGTATGCGGTTGCCGCCGCCCGCGGCTGTCCACCCGCAACAACAGTGGTATCATAAGTGCGCTGCCAACCTCTCCCCCCGTCACACAAGTGCTTAAGCTACTTAGTACGGAATCAGGTGAATGTAGGAAATGTTGTATTTTTAAATCAGTAAATCGGCTTAGTCTGTAAGGATAAAGATAGATAATACATTTATTTATTCAACACGCACGACACAAAACATTACAAATAAAAAACAAACTGGCGAAATGTAAGCAAAAGTAAAAACAACACATAATACAAAGAAAAAAAATAAGTACCTACAAGTTTAAATAATTCGGCCGAGCAATATAGCTCGGAGCTCACTCAGCTAAAGCCACGACTTAATCTGAGTGAGCTCCGAGCTCCTCTACCTTCTTGTAGGCCATGGCGCTGGTATTATGTGAGCCCAGTACTTGTCGTCATTCCTATTAAGGCCCTGCGTCCGGCTCCGGGCATCGCTGAGTATCTTATTTGTTCCAACAACTAGTTGTGATGTTCTTCCGCTCCGGAGTGAACACAAGTCGCTTGTGTTGCACTTGTCCTCTATGTAGGTATTGTTGGTGCATCGAGTAATAATTTTCAAAGAATGTTTTCTATTTGTGTTAAATTGTATCTGTTAGTCATACAGAATAATAATCTGTTAGTCATATAGAATAGATTTAATAGCAGCTATAACCATATCGACATTTTTCATGATAAGATTACAGTTTTTAAAAAATCTTTAGTTTTGAAGTAAATTAATAGGTAACAAAAATAATCATCCTTTTTCGCATTTTTTTTTTTTTGTATTTTGTCTCACAACACTAAACGTATTAATTTGTAGTGGAAAATTTAAATTGCTGATGTATTATTTAAGTAATTTTAGAACAGAGTACTATTTAACAGCTGTATTTTTCCTTAATAAAGAAAATAAAACAAATAAAATAAAATAACACTGCCTTGGTGGCGAAGTGGTTAGTAGGTCGCACTTTTAAGCGACGGCTGCGCAAGAGCTACCGGGTTCGATCGCCGGGTTGGGACAAACATTTGTACCAAAGTTTTCGTTAAGAAATTCTTAGTGTCAACCCGGAGTCTGGAAGTTGGCGGTCTTGTACCCCCGTGCCTAGCAAAGTACGTTTAGCCGTTGGTCCCGATCCCATTCCCATCGTGTCACGCTAGTGTCTCATTGGAATATATAAGTGCACTTGCGTTTGCGCACACACTTGAGCACTATATTCTGGGTACGTGGCTGATAGTTGAGATTGGCCGCCGTAGCCGTAATTGGTTGGAGGATATTATTAATAATGTCAACTAAAAACGAAAGCATTCCAGTATGTGTAACAGAACAAGTCGTGTACCTCCTCTCTGTAATATTTTTACGCTCGTATTTGAGAATTTCTGAATATAATACGTTTGAATACTTACTTACGGGATTTCTACCATGTACCTTATTTTTGAGTTTCCGGTATTTCGGCACTGTTGCAAGCGCCCTCAAAACTGAGTTTTACTCCGATACCTGGCCGCTTGCAACAGTGCTGAAATAT